>VWZK01004996.1:7326-17547 GCA_013396935.1 Baryphthengus martii | reverse complement strand
GCCCCCTGCCGGCTACCGGTGGCGCCGCCGGGGCCGGGCGCGGTGCGGGGCCGGGGTCGGTCGGTGGGCGCAGAGACCGCAGCGAAGCCGGAGATGCAACTTCTGCAGGGTCAATGGGGAGCTGCTGGAAGTCGGGAGCAGCATTCAGCGGGTGCACGCAGAGGCCGCGCTACTCCCGTGTCAGCCCACGAGGTGTGGGATGCAGGAGGGGTACCTGGTGGTCCCCAAACCGTGTTCTTCCCGGGCTATGGGCTGTCAGAGCATCCCTCACAGCCCTGCTTGCCCCCTCACGATGCTCTGCAGCCACAGCCTTCAGTTAGCACGAAGAACCCAATACATTCGAGCTGAATCAAATTGCTCCAGCAGCTCTGCTGGTGCCCCATTCCCGCCCCAACACGGCTCTTGCCATGTTCCAAGCGGGCAAGGCTGCGTGGACAGGAGAGATGGGACATCCAGAACATCCCACCCCAGAGTTCAAAAAAACCTGTTGGATTTCTGTGGCTTGTGTGGCTCTGAGGCAAACCCAGCTGAGGATCCTCATGGGCTGTTATGCTGCAAACAGCATCCAGCCCGTCTGTACGGGCCTGGCATACAGTCTGCAGCAAGATGGAGCTTGTTCACAACTTGAGTTTCTTGAAGGCATTTGCAGAACAGTCCTGGTGACTTCAGAACCAAAGTCTCCTACCAACACAGCTTTGCAGTTCGTTCCTTGCACAATTCTTTCCCTAAGCAAACCTTTAAACACCCCATACAAAGTTAATTGTGAAATTAATCCCCTGCCCCTCTCCAGAGATAGAGGCGACGCCCCTTGCTCAGTTAGTACAGCACCGGCCTCAGCAGTTTGGAGCACCCACCATGGCTCTGCTTCAGGAGATCCTGCACTGTTCCATGTTCCCAGAACCCTCAGCTTGGCTGGCCTGTGAGAGCCGCCACATTCCCACTGGAATCTGATCAGTCCAGCCCCAAAACTGCTAGCTCTAGAGATGATAGCATGGCTGCTTGGGGTCATGGGTCTCACAACCCCCTCCCCACAGCTAAGAGGTCTGAAGGGTGCCCCCAGGCCGTGACCCACCCGTATTTCCTTGCCCTACAGCATCCAGGCCAGTGTGCAGAGCAAGTCCCAACTGGGGAAGCAGGGAGCTGTGCCCTGAAATACAATCAGGCTAAACTGGCCTGTCCCACCTTAACAGGACCTTGCACCCAACTGGGAACCTGGCTCTTGGTGTAGGATCATCCCAGTGCTCCCCCAGCACTGTCGGTCTGGGCAAAGGATGCAGAAACTGGTGACAAACATGCGGAGCTGGTTCTGCTGAGAGCGCCGGGGAATTTCTGTAAAGTACTGAAATGAAAACACATTTAGCAAGTCCACCAGGTGGAGAAAAAGAGATGAGTTCGAGTACAAGGGATGATGCCAGGTCGGATCCTGTCCCTCCAGCAGAACCAGATGCTGGCAGCTGGGAGGCAGCAGCTGGTGCATGTCACACGCTGCAGCAGCTGAAATGCCATTCCTTTCCCTTGCTTCCCAACACCCTTAAACCATGCCACCTCTGCTCCTTCCTCCTGCTCAGGCCAGACCAGGTCCAACCAGGGTAAATCAGCCAGCTGACAGGTCAACCTGCCGCTGAAAGCAATGAAGATACACTCCTGCCCTTTGACTCACTGTTCTGCTTAGAGTTCCCAAACCAAATAAACTACTTCCACCACCACCACTACTTCAGCCAGCCCAGGCATCCTTTCCATGGCAAAACTGCCATCAGGTTGTGCTGAGGTCAGCACCAAGGAGGTGTTTTGGGCTGTGGTTGAAGGAACTTCGGTAAAAGCCTCGGATGGCTTTAATCTTTCCAAATAAATCACAGCTCCCCGTTCTGTTCCAGTTCAGCCTGTTCTGCCCTAACAGGTGCTTATGCTGTGCTCAGCACTGTAGCAGCCGAGACCCTGATTGCTTATCTGATTTCACACTGTATAAACCACTTGAGTGCTACACTTAAATCATCTTAACGTTCATTTCGAAACTGACTTCGGAAGTAAAGTTTATCCCTCGTATTTGTCTACTCCAAACACATACAAAGGGAATTAGCCCTACAGATACTTCATTATTCAAAATGCTATTCAGCAGGGTAACAAGCACTTCTCTGCCTTGCTCTGGATTCCACCTGGACTAAAGAAAGGCTCATTTCTTACCAGCGCACGCAGGTAAGTTCATTCGTATGCCCTTCAAATGCCTCGCAATGATTAAAGCTTCTGCAGATGGGGACAGCGAGGCACAGAGAGAGGAGCAGCAGCCACAAGTCCCTGCTAAGGAGGGAGCCCATTGCTCGGAGTTTTTCCCCAGTGCCTGGCACAGAGGATCTGTGCAAGCGGAGGGAGGCCGGGGTCTGGTAGCAGCAGTCAGCAGAGCTGCTCTGCTTCCCTGGAGCACAAAGTGTCAGCCAAAAAAAGAGGCTGTGTGTGTAAAAATGGTGGAGAGAGAAATCCAAGTGATCATAGAATTGTTTAGGTTGGAAGAGATCTTTAAGATCATTGAGTCCAACTGTTGCCCCATCCCTGCCAGGGCACCACTAACCCCTGTCCCTCAGCACCACATCTCCATGGCTTCGAAACCCCTCCAGGGATGGGGACTCCACTCCTGCTCTGGGCAGCCTGTTCCACAGTTTGACAACTCTTTCAGGGAAGAAAGTTTTCCTATTAGCCAACCTAAACCTCCCCTGGAGCAACTTGAGGCTGTTTCCTCTTGCCCTATCACTTGTTCCTTGGGCTAAAAGCCCAACTGCTTTTCTTTCTTATGCTTCCAGTGTTTATAAAATAGTCAAAAGCAGCAGGCTTTTGGGAGTCTTGTCTTTGCCGGCAAGATAAAGGTAGGGATATAAGAGATCAGCTGTTTTTCCATACCTTTTCAGAAAGTTCCATGACTTAATGCATTAACAACCTGTGACGAAGCCCATAGGGTATAACCCGTGCTGGCAGAGCCACAGTCATTCCTCAACACATCAGGCTGCCCATGGCACAGCCACACAAGCTCAGCTGGTCCAAAGCAGACACTTGATAAAAAAGAGACTCCCAGAAATGCTGTTGTTTTAGGGGCAAAAAGTTATTCACAGAGGGAAGAGGTGGTGGTGCGATGAGATGCTGCTGGTCACCTCGCAGGCATCAAGCAGGAAAATGACCTGCTCATCTCAGTGCCTGCAGTAGGTGATGTGCAAACATGGAAACCTCTTTCCTATCCTAATGATTTCCCTGGTTTTAGAAGCCCAGAATGGAAAAAAAATGAAACATAGACAGGAAAAAAAAACACAAAAACCAAACAATAAAAAACTTGCTGTGGGAGACCTGACGTTGCCTTTACTCACGCTAGAGCAAACCAGAAGAAACACCAGCGAAATCAAGGAGACGACTCAAGATTTTGACCTGATGCCATTCACTGATGGGCCTTCCCCGGGCAAAGCAGGATCTGGCCCTTAAAGAGCAACATTCCATCATCCTGTCTACAGAAAGCTCTTTGGTATCAGTTTTGCAGAATTTTTCTTGTTCTGGTGCACTCACTGCAGCTCCCCTCCCTACAAGAACAGGGGCTGCAGAGCTGCCCGCCTGAGAAGCAGAGAAAAAACAGCAGGAAAAGACGAACTCTTAGGGAAGAAACGATCCTCTTTGCATGCATATATTCTGAGCAGAGAAAGGGAAGGAATGATAGATACAAGCAAAGCACGGGGGCTTCCAAGATAGCTACTTAGTGGAAAACTCCACTGCTGGGAAATGATAGTGCAAAATATGACTGTTTGTCTAAAGGAGCCCTCCGAGGGTCAAGGTTTGTAAGCAGGGTCAACTCCTGTGTGTATCTAGTTATCTCTGTGCGTGCGTGCAGGACAGTGGTCATTGTCTCCCTCTCCTGGCTGGTTCAGAGAAGAGGTGCTGAAGTCCCTGTTGCTCCCAAGCTTAAGTGGAAGTGGTGTCTGTAAACCACAGACAACTCCTATTTAACGCACGGTGAGAGGACGGGATCTGCTTTAAAACACCCGTGTTTTAACAGCCTCAGATCTTGCTGGTGCTCCACGCTGCCTCAGTAAATGCTGGAGACATCTCAGCTAACACCCAGCATCTCCAAAGAGGAGGATGTGTCCAGCTGAGCTGGTTGTTCATTGGAAGGCAGTATCCCAGGCACCTTCTCAGGGCTGGCAGCTCCTGTCGTGGGAGCGCAGGAGTCAATAATTTGGCAGGACACTGGGGCCTGCCCTGGGATTGCTCTGCACTATGTAGGACAGCCTGTACTCTGGCTTTTTCTGACTTCTCTCTGCACTGGAGACCCACAAGGTGTTCCATGCCCTCTGGCCAAGGGCTGTGGGAAAGGTCAGTCCTTTCTGGAAGGACCTTGCCATCTAACTTGGGGGTCCTCCTTAGATACTTGGACCAAGTGACTTTTCTCCAAAGTTTCCCTCTTCTAGTTGATGGAGGGGCTCTGAACTGGCATCTCTAGGACTCTCTGCCTCTGATTCTTTGCATCCTCCCTGCCCTCCTAGAACCCTGACTGATGCTGGGCTGCCAGAGTCCCTGCTGCTGCCTCTCTACCCGGTGCTGCTGCACTTGCAAACGACTGTGAACACAGGGTGAAAAGGATCATTCCCATCACACATGGATGGGAAAGCACCACAAGAACCAGGCTGAGATGCTGCACTCCCTGGCACCACACAACGCATCTGGCAGCCTCTCATTCCTCACTGCCTGGGCTTGTGGCAGGAGGTATCCAAAATCCCCCAGCACCAGTCTGTGGGCAGTGGGAAGGTGGTGAATAGTACCAAGTGGAAACATCCCACCTACCCTGGGAGGCACCCTGGGCAACTTCATCCTCATTAAGGAACATACGCTTTGTACCCATCACCTTTGGAGGGTGGGACAATCTTCTACTGCATTTGCCGTGGGGCATCTGTCTCTCAGCAGGTCACGACGGCCATAGCAATAAATGGTACCAGGTTTCCCTTATTTGGGGGTCTGACTCCCAAATATCCTTGCCTCTTCACCTGTTTTAGTCACTATCTGTGCTACCATCACTCACATAAGCCTCGGTCCTGGAGCTGGACAGAGCAAACTCCTCCCACCCTGTCACATGGCGGGTAGGGATGAACAGTCAGAGAAAGTGAAGGAAGGAAGAAAATGGCAATTAAAGACCCCAAAGTGCTTTGGAAACAGTGACCACGATGCTGCCGATCACTGCCAGCTCCTGGTGGGACTCTGTGTGAAAATGCCTGTGACTGGTGCTGAGCTTGGTTGCAGGAGCAGCTGCATTTTGCAATCAGGCAGCCCAGCGTGCTCCAGAAAGTTAACCCCCAGCTTCGGACACCAGGATTAATCCCTCCACATATGTAAAGCACTCTGCAACCGTTCCTTCCCTTATCCACACGGCGAGCAGAAACACTCCGCAGCAGAAAGACCACACTCCTTACANTTCCCTTATCCACACGGCGAGCAGAAACACCACGCTCCTTAGGTTACACCGCAACAGAATAATCCCCTTTGCAGGGCTTCACTAAAACTGTGTTCAGCTAAAGCTGCTCTTGACATTAAACTCGTGCTCCAACAGCAAACACCAGCACATGTCAGAGCCTCTGGGCTCCAACAGAGCCCACTGAAGTCGGCACAGGTTTTGTGGGCGCGTCAGCGGGTTCCCGATACTCAACAGTTTTTCATTAGGGTTGATGATTTTTGGCAGCGTATTTCCCTGGGTCAGCCACACCCCCTCCAGTCAGAAATCACCTTTACACTGAAAACTCGTTCTGCACTTTGCTTGCTAGAAAACATGGCATTGCTCCAGGGTCGCTCGCGGCTGCCTGTCCCTGGACCGAGGGCTGACACCCTGCTCTTATCTTTCCAGGAGATCCTTTCGTGTTTTGGCTGGTTTGGAATGGGATGAGGAGGAGGGCTAGGAGCCAGGACCTGGGTCCTGAACAGGGAGAAAGCTTCCCGGGGCCAAAAATCCAGCACAAAGCCAGCCTGGAGTTTGGGACCAGGGTTCCTGGGCTCACCTCTGGGAGAGCAGTAGCAAGCAATAGCTACAGTCTACAAAAGAAGGAAAATCAGGACTTCGAGATGCTTTTCCCCCACGGTTGGATGTGCTGGTGCTAAGACACATCCCAGGCTCTGTGCCTCAGTTTCACCAAGTGCATCTTCCCCTTTCAAAGGAACTGTTTGACTGACCCAACCTCTCAGGCATCCCCCTGCCCACTCAGGTCCCCCAAAGAGCCTGGCTGCGGCACCTACAGGCAACAAACCCCAGGGGGACACTCCTTTCTTGGGTGTCTCTGTCCCTGCCTTGTTCCTATTCACTCATAGCTTCATCCCAGCAGAGCAAAGCCAACACTTATCACTCATAACTCGAGAATTAGCTTTTTCCACCATCGCCGCTGCCTACAGCCTTCATCTATCTAATCCACTCAGAGAGTAATTAGTTTTGTATTACTTTACGCAGTGATGCTAATACTGATTACAAGGACTGATAACGAGTAATAAATACAACCCAGGGCTGCAAATTACCTTTGGTTTTTATTGGTTAAAGCTGAAGTTAGTGACATTAGACACAAATTGGTTTATGAGATGAGGCAGCTGCCTCCTGTTACAAGCTGCAGATTTGCAGCTTAATCCTACTAGTTTTCACAAGTCTCCCTGACAGAGGAAGGAAGAGTCTGGCCACCAAACTGGCACTGGGAAGTCTCCTATGGGTGGAGGGGAGCCAGTGCAGCCAGGCTGGGTGCTGCTGGGGACAAGCAGCACGGGCAGCTTTGGGGAGGGCAACGTGCATCCTTGGCAGCTCCCTCCTTCCTCTGAAAATAGCCCTAAGAGACACCGAACGAGCTTTTAGGAAAATCAATGGCAAAATTGTTTTGTGTGTTGGTTTTAATTTTTCCTTGCAGAAGCCCTAAAGGTTTAGTAACTGCCTGCTCCAGGAAGGTATTTCTTCCTGTCTGCTTTCAATGATTATCAGACAAGCAGACGTCAAAGCACCGGCCGCTCCTCTCCACGCGTGCGAAACTTTGAGGAATGCAAAGAGGTGTTCACTGGTAATATCCCAGCAGCTCACCAGCAATCACAAGGCACGACAGAGAGACAAGTTAGACAGACAGACAAGCAGATGGCATCCTGAACCCCTCTGCTGATACCCCTGGCTTTGCTACAGCAGCCCGAATCCTCCGCCCTTCTGGTAGCGTTATCTTCCAGCACGTGACAGGCAGATCCTTAGAGAGCAGAAGTTGGCTCTGCTCCTTCATGGCCATCAGGCTGTGAGTCTCACCAAGAAGACAATAAGGAGAGAAAGACCCGAGAGCTTTGCCCAGCAAGCCCTTTGCCCACAGCTGCATGCACAGCCAGGGCAAGGATGCTGCAGCCTGGGGTGCCCAGAGCAGTGGCTCTGTCCCTTTGTCCTAGCACTCCTATCATCTGGCCCCTGCACCCTAAAGCCAGCCTGCTTAAATTGATCACTGACCTGTGGAGGGCCAAAGCAAGACACAAAACAAATTAGGAGTCCTTTAGCAGCTGGAATAAATCCCTGAGCCTCCTGCAGGTTTCGCTCTGAGGCCGAGGCTCCCGCTACTCCCCTTGGCCCTGCCGGCTGAGGGCACGTGAGGGATCAAGGGGCAGGCAGGGGCTTCTGCAAAGGACTGGGATGTGCTGGGGGTGTGGAGGGGCAGCTTCCCCCTTGTTTCACACAGGTAAAGCTCTCACCCAACTTAGGCAGGTCTCAAAGCCGCTGCCAAAGCTGGGGCTGCAGACCACATCACCCGTGTGCTCCCAGCCAGGTGCCGGCATCCTTCCCCCACCCAGAGGGACCGTCAGAGGATGCTGCAGCACTAATACCTTGAAGATAACTCCCCTTCACCAGAAGACCCTTCCCAGCACCCAGCTGGAAGGACAGCCATGTGCTCACCACCTCCAGCCCCATTTAACCACCATCCCACTCCTCATTTCTTCCTTGCTGGCCTGGCAGTGTCACTGCAGGAAGCTTCTGCATCATCAGGCAAAGCTGCCTAAATCAGCAACCTCTCTCCCCTGAAGCTGGATTCCTCCTCCCTCAGCACAGGATCTCTGTAGGGGATGGGAGAGACTCCACACATATGATGGAGATGTGAACCCAGCACTGAATTAAAAAGTGGAAGGCACTGAGCTGGGCAGTGCTGGGGCTGAAAGGCATTTTTGGGGATTGCATCTGGCAGCTGTGCTACAGAAATGAGATGCTCAAACTCAGAAAGAGCTCTGCAGTGCCAGGCAAGTCAGCAGGCACGCCGGTGGGAGAGCTCTGCATGGCCAGCACACAGGGTCTGGCAGGACTCTGGTACCTGCAGGCAGCAAAGCTCAGGTAGACACTGCAAAGCAGAAGCCAGTCCCACACAGCAGCTGAGCAAAGGCAGGGCTTCAGCAGGGGCTTCCACCCTCCCGCCAGTGGGATGGGCTGGGAGGTAACTCTGCCAAAGTCAGTCTGCAGTGCTCAGCCTCGTGGTTCAGAGCAGAATGGGTTCCTCTTCCCCACCCTGATTTCAAGTTGGGCAAAAAGTTGGAGTGCTGCATTCACAAAAATAAATAAATAAACAATGAAGAAAACAAGAAAAGGAAAAAGTAGCACAGCAGCATCCTTGGTACAAGAGGTGATAACTCGGTGCCCTTGAAAAAAACAAAAACGAAACACCACTGCAGAGCAATGGGGGCTGACAAGGTTGATAAGGGCAGACGACAGCCCCTGGGGAGGGGGTACCAGCCAGGTCCCTCAGGCCATGGGTGCACCCCCTGGGGCTGGGCAGGAGGGGCGGCTGGAGAGGCAGGAGAACAAGAGCCAGCCCTGTCACACAGCTTCATCACCACGCTGCCATGGCCTCTGGCTGGCCATGCCCTCGACCGGGCCGGTTGAGTAGAAAGGAACCCCTTTTTTGCTGATTCCCGAGCAATGCTGGCGCTCGCTGGCTGCTTTGTCCAGCGCGACGCATGCGCGCTCCCCGCGCATCCTCTCGCACACAATGGGCTTCTCCTGGGCACTCACTCGCAGCTCTGGTCCCTTCCTACCCCTCCTCATTCATACAGCTCTTGCATCTCTTTGCTTCCCCCTACCCTGCCCCAAATGACTACCTCCTCATCCCTTCGCTGGAGGGCTTTGTGCAATTAAGGCAGCTCTTTATTTTACCCGTTTCTTCCTGGAGGCAGCAGAAATACTCAGAGGGTGCAAAGCCAAAAGGCTTCAGCTACAGAAACTTCAGCAATAGGGCAGTGACAGGAGAGAGCATTGTCAGCAGGAGAAAGGAAAAAAATAATCTACATAAAGCATTCAGGATGAGAGCCCAGCTGCTAATTGCTCCTACACTAAGAAGCCTCCATTCCCCTCCTATTTATAGCTTCTTTTTCTTTTTTTTTTTTTTTTTTTTTTGCTTCCAGGCAGCATCACAATTAACCCCACAATCTAGAGCATCCTCTTGCAATTACTTTTCTTCCTTTCCTCGGTGACTGGGGAAAAAACAACCCCAACAAACCACAAAAGACAACCCCTCTGCCTCCCTCTCCCTCATTATCTTAAAGAAGTCAAATGGAGTTTTATTTCCACTTGCAAGAGATGCCTTTTGTGTGTGTCCTTTTCTCCCCCCAGCCCCGCTACTCACTTAGTCCAGGGGTCGGGACAGCGAATGCATTAAAATCCAGTGAAAAAAAAAACAAACCACCAAACCAAAAAACAAAGGCGGGGGGGGAAAGAGAGAGATAAATAAGATGCTCTTCTCTCCCACAAGCCTGTCACAGATGGAAACATCAAGGGACATTTAAATGTCACCTAAAATCAACAAAACTACCCCCACATGAGGAACTGCTGTGGAAGGGGTGACAGGAGGCACCGTCACCGTGGACTCCCGGCTGGTCCCTGCAGGAACCCGGGACAGGCAGCCCCGAACTTCCCCAAGCCGAGCCCTGCCGGGGGGGGTCCCGCTGCCCTTCTTATCTCCCTTTCCAGCCCCGCACGGCAACTTTCCCTGCAAGCGGGGCGAGCAGGTGCCTCCAACATCCCCCACCCCTCTTCTCTCTCCTGCTCTGGAATCCAGGCTCCTGAGCACCCTCAACCTGCTCCCCCCAGCCCTGAGGGTCCAGCGGGCTGAGCAAAGGGGGGATGCTCGGGAAGGGCGAGGAGAAGGGAGGGGGGAGGAATAAAGGTGCAGCCTCCGACTTCAGTTTTCTTTTGTGCTCTCGAGGTTTAATAGAAAATGGCGTTGG
>VWZK01004995.1:129915-194434 GCA_013396935.1 Baryphthengus martii | reverse complement strand
CAGGTCCCTCTCTACAGGGCTGCTCTCCATCCAGGTGGATCCCAATCTGAGCTTCATTTGTGGATTCTGTGTTCCCAGGTACAAGACCTTATACTTGTCACCACTGAGCTTCATAAGGTTCCTGCTAACCCACTCCTCCAGCCTGTCCAGATCTTCCTGGAGGGTGGCTCTCCCTTCTAGAGCATCCGAGACATTTCTGACAGTCTAAAGGAAGCCCATAGGAAGCTCCAAGTGCAATGACAGGTAGTGGGTTTGATCTCCGCTGTTGCCTTTTCATTGGGAGGCGCTGTTACTCTCATCATTTTCTTCAGCCCCTCTCTGATACATGAAGTTATGTAACCAACTCTGCAAAAATTATATTGAAAAATACACGGGATTTTGACAGTCAAATCACAGTGTGTCCACCAAGGTGGGAAAGCTCTTTAAATACATACTGATATCTTCCAGTAACAACTTATGTCGTCTCCAAGCAGTGGTGTGACAGCTCCTGCATGCTGGTAGGTAGGGCAACGTGAAGAACAGTGTAACTGGGAACAGAAGGGCAGACTGCAAGGTAAGAGAGAAGGTGGCCCGCAGGAGCACTGGAAAGCTGTGTTTGTCTTATCAGATGCAACCACCTGCTAGTTTCCTCTCCTCGCCCCCATCTTATTTCCTTTAAGGCAAATTATAGGTCCATGAAGACCTTTTCAAGCAGGATATGACTGGATTTCAAATCTTTTCTTTGTTATGCATTGTGAGAAGGAAAACTCGAGGCAACCTCCCTGTGTGCCTTTTGTTCAAGCAATACTTTTCTCTGACTCACTGCAGGTTTCTCTGCCTCTGTGTGCTATTTCCTGCTCTGGTTCTTCATGTAGCAAGTGAGGCAATGCACGAGTCTTTAATTTTCTTCTGTGCATAGATGGCCTCTAAGACAATCTTCACTGTCCTTCAGTTGTGCTGCTCTAAGTGTCTGTTAAATGTGGCCTGTGGAACTGTCAAGTACAATGTACACTGATGTTGACCAAAAAAAGGTGAGAAGACTGTATATTTACTTAGTATGCTGGTCCACTTTCAGAACCTTGCAGAGCTTCCTTCATGCTGACACGCTGATGCATCTCACATGAGCGTCAGCACTGCTAATCAATCCAGACTCTGACTTCTTGAAATTAGAGCCTCTTTGTATTGCTTCTGCAGGCAGCTACAAGCATCTCTCTATTGGTTTCACAAATAATATGCAGAGTATCCAACTCAATAATAAAGCACTGGGGCTGAAAAATGGGGGTTTGCCTCAGTTTAAGGGCTCAAGGTTATGAGAAGGATGTTGCCTTCATGGTCTGCCCCACCCATGCTGCAGGCTACCACTACCAGTCTATCACTGGATGATTAAGGAACTTGAACATCTCTCCTATGAAGAAAGACTGAGAAAACTGGGGACTTTAGTCTTGAGAAGAGAAGGCTGAGAGGGAATCTTATTAATGTCTATAAATACCTGAGGGGTGGGTGTCAAGAGGAAGGGAACAGACTCTTTTCAGTGGTGCCCAGTAGTAGCACAAGGAATAATGAGTATAAGCTAGAACATAGGAAGTTTTATCTCAACATGAGGAGAAACTTTTTTGCTGTAAGGGTGATGGAGCCTGGAACAGGCTGCCCAGAGAGGTTGTGGAGTCTCCCGCTCTGGGGGCTTTCCAAACCCCCCTGGATGGGTTCCTGTGTGGCCTGCCCTGGATGATCCTGCTCTGGCAGGGCAGATGGACTCAATCTCCAGTGATCCCTTCCAACCCCTACCTTTCTATGATTCTACCTGATAGTAAGTTTTCCAGAGTGTCTGTCTCC
Source organism: Baryphthengus martii (assembly GCA_013396935.1). Taxonomy (NCBI): domain Eukaryota; kingdom Metazoa; phylum Chordata; class Aves; order Coraciiformes; family Momotidae; genus Baryphthengus; species Baryphthengus martii. Next base: position 192,622 of record VWZK01004995.1, on the reverse strand, counting down.
CAGTTACGTTGCTACTGTGGTAAAGTGGTGGCTTCACTGGCTGGTCTGTGAAGTACAATGATGAGGGGAGGGATGTGCTAAACATTTTCTGGGATCTTCTCTGAAGGCAGCGGTTGGTAAGGAGGTATGGTAGCAAACTGGGGACTGCTGTCCTTCACACCACAGCTACCTCATCATGGGTGCTGTTTTCAAGCTGGTGCTGTTTTCCTGTGTAGCAGAACCCTTAGGATTGCTTGCTTAAAGGCATGACTGTGATGGCTTGAAGGTGTTCTTTACGAAAACCCGAATCCGCTGTTGGATTTGCTAATTCAGGGCGTTTCACAGATCTAAACAAAGCCTAAGACTGTTGTCTTAGTGCATAGCCTCAAGCATGTGGGAAACTTCAGTTCATGAGCTATCTGTCATCCCTACACAGCCCACATTGTGCTGCAGCCTCCAGTTGTAACACTGATGGAATTCCCATGCTCATGTTGTAGCCTTGCAGCAATATGCAAAATATGACTCTTGTCTCTCAAAGATGCGGTCAAGACATGCCTTGTGAACAGCTTGGACTGGAATTCAGCTAAAACAGGGTTTGGTGGTTTGTTTTTAAAGCTGAAATGTTGTTGTAACACTACCCCTGTGTAAGAGGACAGGCTTGGGAGCACCGGTTCCCAATACAGCTTCTCTTGCATTTACCTTTTTAAGTTTGAACCCAGTTTTTAAGGGAAAGAGAAAGAAATCCTGAATGGTGAGGTAATAATGCTATCAAAATAGTGAGACTGGTTCAGATACCTGGGCTCCCAGCCTTGCTGCCGGCCATGGTGTCTCTGCATCTGCTTTGTCAAGCTGTGCAATGAAGCGACCGTTTCCATGCCCCCACATTGGCTGCTTGTTCTATTTGTTGAGCTGTTGCATTTTAAGTTGATTCTTTCTAATATGATTCAACTTACTATGCTCTTCCTGGCTTTGTGTCTCTCTGCTGTTGATTACGCATCTGCTCTCCAGCTCTGACTGTTCATATACATATAGTATCACAAGCTGATGGCCACTCAAACTAATAGAAAATATATTTTAAAAAATCCAGCTGGATAATATTTTTATTTTCTGTACTTCTCTGCTGCTATTTTGCTTCCCAAAGCAATGTGGAAACTGTCACTTTCTGCTGCAGTTTCCAGGCGTGGGCATGAAGAAGAGGTATGGAAAAGGGAAGAAATCAAAGGAAATAAGAAACATGCAGGACCAAATCAAGCCCCCCAAATGCCTGGATTGAGGTGCAGCTCCATTCTGCTTCTGGCCCTGTGCTTTCTACCTCATAAAGCCAAACTCTGAAGGACCTTTCCACAGCCTAGGCTTGAATTTTGTGTGATGTTTCAGTCTGGGTCTTGTTTTACCTCAAGCCAATGTACCTTTTATTTTTAGAGAACAGTTTGGTCTGGATTTGTAGCTGTCCTTCCTCAAGCTTGGACCATGCAGGTATTTTTGTGTTTTGACTTGTTTTGGTGTTTCTTGGTGTGGAAAACAGTTACTGTATGTCAGGTCACAGAGGTGGCTGTGTGGGTTTGTGTTTACCCATCGCTGTCACCCTGATCGTATCTCCATCTGGGCCTTTTAAAACAACATCCAGCTTACCGGCTGTCTTGCTGCTTTGCTGCATCTCTCCCGTGGCTATACAAACAGTTACCAAAAATTCAGTTTGCCAAACTCTTCTACTTCCTGCCATGTTAAAATTTATATTCCTGGGTTGACTGGTGACCATCTGAATGAGGGGCCCCTGGCCTTGGGGCCTTGCTCTGGCTGCCTCACTTGTTCCCAGTGCAATAGTGATTGTTCTGCTTGTTCCTCACTGCCCTTTTCCCAGCCAGCACCCATTTGCTTAACCAGCCAGCACAGCTTGGCCTTTGCATATGCCTATCTGAGGGCCACTTATCTAATTTCACTGCCGGTCCAGTCTAATCTCCTACGCTTATTTTCACTGGTGGTGAATGGAGGGAGGACAGAGAAATAACTGAAATAAAAAAGTTGGATAATGCCTCATTTTGGCTGCTGGCAGCATCTTTTTGGCAGGGATAAAACTCTTTCAGAAAGCTGTGAGGATCTCCACTTGCAAGGAAGAGACCAGTGTGGTGGCAGAGTGTGAACAGTGGAGAAAATCTCATCTTGGGTTTGGTTTTTTTTGATAGTGTTTTTCTCTTTTTTCTTACTTGCTAGGTCTGTACTGTTCTACACTTGGCTGATGTTTAACCTGATAATGCACTTGCCTGATTCTGCTGTTGTTAAGAATTATGTGGAAACAACAGTCTGAGAGAAGCTGTCAGGCTGAGTGTACTGAATTTCAAAATGTTCATGCAGTTACTCTGGTACTTTCCCCTTATGGTGGAAAGGAGATTTGTTTGGGGGTTTTTCCCTGCTGTCAGTGAGTGCTTCAGCTTAGGCCAGTTGGGTGGTCAGCTTGCCCAAAGCAGAAACTAGTTTAGAAAGAGATTGATAGCTCTTGTCGGCACAGGCATCTTTCTTAGTGATTCCTCACATATGAATAAAGATGCTGTTCTCTTACAGTTGTCCTTTGAAACACAGGGGAGATACTATCATGTACAGTTTATGGGTGAGAAAACAAAGGGACAAAAAAGAGTTTTCTTTCAAAGATCCCATGGCAACTGTGAACTGAAATTAAATCAGAAACCTGCAAGCAAGCAGAACTCCCAAACGCTCGAATGTCTGTTTTCATGAATTTTAAACTGATAATTTGATAATTTTTTTTAGCCCTGAAGAAAGTTTAGGACTTAAAACATAAGACTTAGGGTCAGGAGATGGGAGTTCTTCTCCTGCTTTGACCATCGTTTGTTGAAAAATGGGTTATATGCAACTCTGTCTAGAACTTGCATTGGAGATACTACTTGTATTCTTTATCTGGAGAAAAGACCTCCCACTCATCCCATGTCTCATCTCCATGTAGAAACCCCGAATGTTACTACATGTTTCTGTGGTATTTCAGAGTCATTTTGCAATTGTATTTGGGAAATACTTTGAGATCATTAAATGAAGAGAGATGCTGAAGGATGAGAGATGCCAAATCATGTTTTAACTTTCGCAAGGGCCAGTTTTTATTTTATCGCTGCCTCAGGGTGACTGGCCAGAACTCCCTTTGATTTAATTAGTCACAGTCCAGCTGGATCAGCATGACGGGGCTTCAGAACCTTTCCTTCCTTTTTTTCCAGGACTTGGAGTGAGGAAGATGGATGTAGTAGCAGTACTTGGATGTGCTACTTCATTCAGTAGACATATGTTTTGACACGTGTGGGAATGGGACAGGCAGACAAAGAAGCAAAACACGATTGGACAGAGATTACAGAAGTTACTCTGCACAGTTCTTAGTGATGAATCTCAGTTGTAGAGGAAAATATATTTAATATCACCATGGCATTGCTACTCAAGAGAGGAGAAGTGAACTGGTAGCTTAATATCTTTCACTGAGGTTAGTCCAATATGCAACTCAAATGGGCTTTCTCATTAAAAGTGAGTGACTTAGGAATAAAATTCTGCAAATTAGGAAGAAGGAAGGATCACAGGAGCTAGAGGCCAGAGTCAGACAGCTGAGGCAGTTAGGGAGTGAGTGAGCATGATTGGTGTGGAAGAAGGCACGCTGGTCTCTGACTTGGTACCTTGTCTAATAGTGATGTCTGGCAGGCAGGTTTCAGTGAAAATAAACATCAAATTGATGATTCATAACCAGTGCATTTCAAACAACCCACTTGTCTCCAGCTGGAGTAGGAGGAGGGTTGTGGTCCCTCTACACTTTCCTACCTTGCTTGCGGGCATGTCATAAAATCCTAGAATGGCTTGAGTTCGAAGGGACCTTAAAGCTCATCCAGTTCCAAACCTCCCTGCCAGACCAGGTTGCTTGGAGCCTCATCCAGCCTGGGCTTAAACACTTCCAGGGATGAGGCTCCGCAGGTTCTCTGGGAAACCCCTTCCAGTGTCTCACCACCCTCAGAGGAAAGAACTTCTTCCTAATGTCTAATCTGAATCTCCCCTGCTCTAGTTTAAAATCATTGTCCCTTGTCCTGTCCCCACAGGCCCTTATCAAAAGTCCCTCCCCAGGTTTCCTGTAGCCCCTTCGGGTTCTGGAGGCTGCTATAAGGTCTCCCCTGAGCCTTCTCTTCTCCAGGCTGAACAGCCCCAACTCCCTCAGCCTGTCCTCACAGGAGAGGTGCTCCAGCCCTTGAGTCATCTTTGTGGCCTCCTCTGGACCCTCTCCAGGGTGTCCTTCTTATGTTGCAAGCTTCCTAACTTCCCATCCCTGGTCCCCACTGACCTGGTAGTCTGGTACTTCAATCCCTGCTCTTTAGGCCATTTTCTGCACCTTCTCCTCTGTTACTTCTTTAGCCAGTTTCCAGTCTCTGGGGAATGCGAACCATAAAGGCTTTGCTCTTTCTAGGCCCGTGGCACATCTAGGGTTCAGGTTGTGGCTGGTTTTATTTTGTTTTGGAGAGGGACTCTGCGACAGGGCCACGCTGAGTCTTTTCTTCCTGCTTGGTAAGGTAGAGAGGTGGTCTTTGGTGATGGACCAGCAGATCATTTAGGGATGTTTACCCATCACACAGGCAAAAAGAAAACCCACAGGTTTTCTTACAGGGCTAAAGATTTCAGAGGATGCGTCACCTCTAATCCTGCAGTGGGCAAAATGCCAGAGCCTGCCTAATGCCATCGCTGGCCTGACATCTGAGCCTCCATCCTAATGGATGCCAAAGCGGATCCCTCCACCTCACAGAGCCATTAATTAGAGCTTAATGACTTTCTGAGAGAAAGGCCTCGGAAATGAGATTCAGAGAATTTCCTACTGATAATGCATGGCATGTGTACCAGGTTAGCCTGCTTTGGTCAGACTCTGGGATCTTTTATGTCAAATTGTTTATTCTCTGGGCAGAAAATGAGTTTTCAACTCTGTGACACCGGCATGGCTCTTGGAATGATGACTCAGTTTACACCCTAGAACACTTTTTAGTCCCAGTTCCCTGCAATAGTGGTTTCTATGAATTTTTGCTTTAGCTAAAGTTTGCTCTGATTGAACAAAAAACTCATTTTTAATTTTTTTTTTTTTTGAGAAAACACTACTCTCTCTTTTTTCGTTTTTTTTTTTAAACTAGACGTGGAATTCAGTGTTCACTTTCAACTAGTTTAACTTTGAACCTCTCATTTTCTTAACATAACTAGAATGGGGGCTCTCCAAAAAGCATTGAGAGCAGTTTTTCTTTCTTGATTTTTAAATGTATCCCTTTTTCTTTTGTGTATATTCATTAAGATTCCTCGGCATTAACCTCTGGCTGTGAACTGTACTTGTGTGTTGATGGTGGAGTATATGAATATGGAGCGTCTGTTTTGTCAGAAGTTTGACCATGACTGATAGTTGGACAATTCAGTATTTTCTTTCAATCTCTTTGCAAGGTGAATGGAAATTCTGATGTTTGAGCGGTACCAGTAGCAATCAAAAGTATTTTTCGAGTAATTTTCTTGCAACAAGCTGTGTACTCATCTCCATAATGCTTTTGTCAGATCTCCATTTGATGTTGCTACAGTGCAGTTAGTATTGGCTTGCACAAGAATTGGATGAAAAAACCTCTCTGAATTTTAACTTGTCGGCACAATCACATACTTTTTCCAGTGTCACCAGCAGCAGTACTAACTACAGAGGGATTTTCCAAACATTTGGGTTCGGTTAATGCAACCAGGCCTTAATGGATACTTGGTTCCTGAAACAGCTTTGTTTCACTTGGGTTGGGTGCACGTATCTAAGGGCTGGGTACAATAGTCTCCCTCCTAGAAGGCTATTTAGGACAGCTGCTCTAGCTCTTATACCACCCTTTGTTGAGACTACATAAAAATTTGGAATGTGCAAGGCTTTTTTATTTTCTATGCTTTAGTTCTTTTACCTGTGTTATTTTTTTCCAAGCCAGGATCTACAGTCTCGTTATAAAGTGAACCCAAGCTGAAGAAAATTTGAATTATTATACCTTTGCATTTTTTCAGACTTCTACTGAGAGTAGCAAGACTTTTTTTGAGCTGTTTTGAAAGTCCTAGTGTGATCTTACAGTTGGAAAGACAGGTAAGAAAAGAGGAAAACCTGAATGTTTTGCTCTTTTGAAGTGCACTTTACATTATAGGTTGGTGCTGAACTTAAGCTCATAAAAGAAAGCAAAGCGGTGTAGGAGCTGTTGGGTGTGCGTGTGTGTATGAGGCAGGGGGCTGATTTAGCTGGAAGCAGAGTGGGAGAAGAGGAGGTTCTGGGATTTATCTAAAGGGGTCTGCCACGTCCAAAATCCTTGAGAAAGGACGTGGAGGTACCAGGGAGTTGTGCCTTCTGGAGCCAAATGATTCCCAGCATGTGATGCTAGAAGTGCCCCTTCTGTCCCAGCACCGCTTCATGATTGTGAGGCTCAGTTTTAATGTCGACTTGTGTTTTCCTCACCCAGTTATTTCTTCTTTTTTTTCCATCAATTGACCTCTCACTTTTGAGCTTAGGATGCCATAAAATTACCAGCGTGACTCTGAGAATTTCTGTCCCTCTTGGTGCCCTAAGGAGAAGAGACTGACACTCCCCAGCTCCAAGGCAAAAAGCTGATCGGACCTGACTTCATGGTGCGTCTGACAGGACGCTCTGACCAACCCCTTCCAGTGACAGCCCAGCACATGGGTGACTGGGGGATGGACCTGTTCAGGAAGGTCTTTGGTTCCAGGCTTAGCAAGCGACATGGGATGTTCAGAGCTTTGTTGCTCACACGCATCTTCATTGGGTCTATCAACCAATTATCTTTTTTTGGCTGATGCTTTTGGTAGCAGGGTAACCTCACTGTTTCTTTGGGCTTGAGTAACCCAGTGCTGGAATGGGAACAGTGCTTGGCCTTTGGAGGCTGAACTGGTTCTAGGACTGGTAGAATGTAAATTTCGATTTGGTTTGTGTATTTAATAAGAATAGGGACCTGATTACTTGATAAGGATGGTAAATTGCTTCTTACCAAAGTCTCTGTAGATCTTTCAGATACCTAGGTGTAACACATGTAACAGACTTAATTGTTCTCATTAAAATCCAAGAAATTACTGGGGCTCACTTTTACCACATTGATACTGGGTTTGTCTGAAATGCGGTGGTAAGCTGTGTCTGACCTGGGAACTCTGAATTTCTCACTCATATGATGTGAAAATGGGGAAAAGTTCGAATCTGAGATTTCAGGACCCAGATCTGTTTTGATTCAGTGACAGCAGTAAGGGCTGTTGCTGTGCAACACTTTTGTTTGGACAGCTAAGAGTCAAAATCTTTAAATTATATCTTTTGGTGGAGGGGAGGGAAGAGCAGATTGCTTAAATGTACGATTTTAATCATGTAGGAAAGTGACAGGAAAGAAGATATTGTAAAACCCCAAACTTTCATATGGTTGCATTTAAAGATTACAGATTTGACTAAATTTCTCTTTTCTCTTAGGTTCTGAAAATAGTATTTATTATTTTTGACCTCCTTTCCATAGCTCGCTTTATTTTCCTTTTTTTTTCCCAACAATCCTTGAAAAAAGTTCAGGTTATGTTTAAAAATAAGTGCCTAATATTATGCCTTTGCTGCTTGATTGTAAAACTGCAGGTAAAGATGTAGGATTACTTGGAAGGATTGATGTCAAAGCAGAAATATCTAGTACTTTAGATACTATCTGGGAACCCAGTATAATAGCTAGGCTCTGGTCTCAAGGCTGATTCCTTGAAAGGCTGTGGCTACTGTATAGCTGCTTCTGTCAGAGAAGATGAAATAATTTCTTTGGACAACAGAGAATATGAAATAATTAGGCTGTATTTCTTTGGTGTGGGGTGGGAAAGGTGGGAACAGCTAACTGCATTCATACAGGGGCCTAATTCTTGGACTTCCAGATCTGTGAAGCTCAAAAAAGCTGAAGTAGGTGTCACTTTAGAGAAGCATATGGGGGAGCATTCAGCAGGGACAGCTCGTGCAAAAAAGTAAAAGTAAAGAGGTTGCTTAATCCCCCTTGGAAAGGGATAGGGAAAGGGAGAGAGAAAAGTAGAGAGAGTAGAGGATGGCATCAGAACAAGGTGAAAGAAGGTAATTCACCAGTCAGCACTTCCCCATCTCTGGAGGTTTGCATTTAAGCACATCCATCCGGTGCAGCTGCAGCTTCATTTTAGGCATCAGGAAATAAGATGAGTGGCAAAGAAAGATAGGAACTGACAGCTCTCACTCTTCAGGCTCTCCCCTTCTCACGGGGAGAGCAACAAGAGAAGAGCTTTTCTCCTGCGGAAGCATACACCATTCACCGGCGGGCATCACTGCTTAGAGGAGAAAATGGCAGGGAGAGAGAAGGACTTGTGGAAGTGTATGATCTCAGCTGCCTGACTGAATTACGCACGATGCCTGTGCGGGTTTTGCTGACTCTGTGCCTCTCCAGGATCGAGGCGCGGGGTGGGGGGGCATGGGATGGGAGAGCAAATGACAGGTGTGAATCTGCTGACATTTTGTTTCCAGTGGCTTTGCCATTAGTGGTGAAGCTCATGCTCTCCACTTTAACAAAACCCTTTTAGAGCTCCATTAGTGCTGCCTTTGTATTTTCTAGCCTGTTTCATGTGTAATTGTGTCTTGTTTATGGAAAATCCTGAGGTGAAGTGGAAGCAATCTCTGCTCATCCCAGGTGGCAGCAGAGTGGAAGCCAAATCCTGCTTGTGCCAAAGACCAGCACGTTCCTGAAGCTTTGTGCTTCTGCCTTTTTACCCACCTATTGTATTCTTGTTGGTACGAAAACCAACACCAACCTGGTGGGTTGTTTGTTTTGAAATAACTGAAGATGGCCTGTGGGCTTTTTCACTCCGGTTTGATTTGCGCTGCCTTCTGTGGGGCCCAGGGTGAGAGGGGACACCTGTGTGTGGGCAGATCCTGTCCTCCATGGTGCCACAGCAGGGTGCTGCCCTCGCATCTCTGCTCTCACAGTAGAGCTTTTGGCAACTGTGTGCACCTATGGCAGCAATTTCCTCTCTCCCAGCAACTTCTGGTCTTCTGTGATGATCTGTCAGAGGTTTTTAATAACGACAGTGATGCTGCTATCAGCCACCAAGACTGCTTACAGATCTTGTTCTTCTTGGGAGACAGGTAGATATTAGTCGGCTCCTTGGCATCTTAGAGCATGTGTATGTGGGCAGCACCTGCCTCTCTACCTATCTAGCTGTCAGCTAGTCCATAAATAATAAACATGTGTCAGGCATTGAATATGCGAGCTGACTGGGGAGGAACCCCTGGTCCTGGTAATGCCTGGTCACAGCACTAACAGAAGAAATACTAGACCGAATATCTTTTTCTTCTGATGTCACTTTTGGTCATTTAATTGGCTTCTGTTAGGTGGTACCTGCGTAACTTGTGAGTTACAAGACTCATAAGAGGCCAAAGCAGTGTAGTCTGCTCATCGTTTTTGTAGTGGCAGTGGGGTATCTATGCTGCTTCACTGACAAATCTATACAAATCTGAAGTTTCTAAGGAGGGTCGTACAGAAGTTGACCTGTTGATTAACACTGTTCTCAAATCCTAAATCTTACAAAGCCAAACACTGGACTGAAGTAACTTTTATTTTTAATTCTCCCCACACCCCTGAATGAGAAATAGAAAAAATATTCATTTGGCTTCAATATAATGTTTCATTTACAACAAAGCATTTTTATTTTCAGATAATTACAGTAAAAGCCAGTGAAATGTAAGCTCGGTATGTTGTAGGATTTCCTAATAACAGATTATTTCATATCTGCCATCTGAACTGTTCAGGTATTTTCCCAGAATATGAAAGAGAGCAAGAGATTCAACTTGCTCTTCTGAATCAAGCAGGTTTGGACCCCAAACCACATTCTCTTCCTCTCTGTCTCTCTTGCCAGTCCTGTGTTTCTAAGCTCTTCTGAGTTACTGTTATTGTGATTCAAAACTTTGTTTGGGAGTCTCATCTTCATACAAAGGTGACCTGTGCTGTGCAGATGCTTGCTGACCTCATCATAATGGCTGGTTAAAGCCTGGGGTACTCTGCCTTGCACAGTTGTGTGCTAGTTTGCCCCTTCCTTATAGGCAGTCAACCAGGGACAGTTTCCCTAGTGACTTCAGTGAAGCTAGAGGAATGTTAATGTAAAGTAAGTGAGGAAGAGTGATGGAATATCCTGCAGTTGTTAATCTACTTCGAAAAACATAGTCCTCCCAGATAGCCTCACTGCAGCTACTCCAACACCCTGCTTCCTCTGCAGTCCTTTCATTTAGCCCTCAGCTTCATATTATCTCGGATTTTAGGAGCCCCTAAAGTAAAAGAAAAAGTCCTTCTCTTACTACATCTTCTCTTAATACCTTGCCACCTCCTGTTGCTGCCTGACTTAACACCTTCCCAGTAGATCTAGTTAGGAGGCAGCTTACCCTGACAGGTATCCTCATACCCAAGATCAAGTCTTTAAAACTGACTGAACAAGAAACAAGGAAGTTCTTCTGTCTTCGGAGGGGAGCTCTGCAAGTGCCTTTAGGCATCACCAGAATAACTAATGATTTCCAGAGAGAAACTGTGCATAGCAGATTAAATGTTTAGGCATATTATGGAGCCTCCTAGAAAAAAATTGAGCTGAAGATGTATAACTATATGTATTTACCAGAGTATTTGAATGCTGCAAGTAGTAATATCCTTTAGTCCAGTTGCCATACTGGTGTATGAGCAAGCGCATGTTATCATGTACCTCACCAGAGAGATGCTGGCAGAAGAAAGCTGTCACATAATGATTTTCATTTTCTTCACACGGGCAAAGTAGCTGAATTATTGATGCTTGACCTGGCCACCAGCAGCTCGTGTTATGGAGGTGTAACAGCAGCTTCTCCTGCAGGTCACAGAGAAAGAGATCAAGTAGCTTCATCCTGAAGAGGTGAATTTACTGGTTCTTTCCTTTCAGGTTATGCTTCTGTCCTGGTTTGTGTTAGAACAGAACTGATTCTGTTCAGTGATTTTAGTTTTCAGCTCAGTTCTTCTAACTAACTGCGCAATCTGATGGTAACAGTGTGTTTTTGCAGACTATCTCTGCTTGTAGCAGGGATAACGCTCCATGTTTAGAGTTCCTAACAAGGCTTGGTGTGCAGACCAAGGCCACTGCTGGATCTTCTGCACCATGTTGCGGGTGCAGAGAGTAAGAGGCTGCACCTGCAGGAGAAGTGGCCAGGACAGGGCACCACAAACCGACCCACGAGGGATTCCATCCCATATATATCATATTTGTTATAAGGTTGAGGGATCATGAGGGTCAAGCCCTCCCTTCAATGACTAGCGTCTGAGGAGGACTCTGTCTATTCTGCCTTCGATCCCGATCTGTGCGTTCCCGAATCCAGTACCAGAATTCAGCTACTGAACCCAGTTCCTGTCTGCTGCTGGGCCCAGTCTGGGATGTCCCCAGTGCCTGCTCCACAGCATCAGTGGTGATGGTGATGCAGTTGCCACGAGGGGGGTTGGGTCCGCTGCTGNTGCGCTGTTTGTTATATATATATATATATATATATTTGTATATGTTCTGTTTTATTATTATTATTTTCAGGCAAGCTGTTCTAGTTTCACTTTCTGATTGCTAAATCTCTCTCCCTTATTCCCTTTCTCTTCCCCTTCGGGAAGGGAGGGGGGGTAACAGAGAGCATCTGTTATAGGTCTAGTGGGAGGCCCTGACCCTAAACTGTGACAGTTTTGATTGCTCAATTCATGTGGGTGTCTGGTGTGCTCTCTTCTGTTGTGTCCCTCTTGTTATGTGTATGATTTTGAGGGCTTTTTGGTTTTGTTTTTTTTTTAAGAACATGCAAGAGTGCATGAGCAGGAGTTCTTGCTTTGTAGGAGTGGATTTCCCTGGGTTGATTTTGCTGTGTGTGCTGTGTGTACTGTGTGTACTGTGTGCATATGTACCCAACTTTGCTTCAGTTTTCTCTTTTTCATTTAATTTCTGCAGTAGTCTTTCCCTTGACCTCTCACGCCACTTTGTATTCTTCCATGCTTACTTCTGTTTTTCAGTATCCTATGANTATATATATATATTTGTATATGTTCTGTTTTATTATTATTATTTTCAGGCAAGCTGTTCTAGTTTCACTTTCTGATTGCTAAATCTCTCTCCCTTATTCCCTTTCTCTTCCCCTTCGGGAAGGGAGGGGGGGTAACAGAGAGCATCTGTTATAGGTCTAGTGGGAGGCCCTGACCCTAAACTGTGACAGTTTTGATTGCTCAATTCATGTGGGTGTCTGGTGTGCTCTCTTCTGTTGTGTCCCTCTTGTTATGTGTATGATTTTGAGGGCTTTTTGGTTTTGTTTTTTTTTTTAAGAACATGCAAGAGTGCATGAGCAGGAGTTCTTGCTTTGTAGGAGTGGATTTCCCTGGGTTGATTTTGCTGTGTGTGCTGTGTGTACTGTGTGTACTGTGTGCATATGTACCCAACTTTGCTTCAGTTTTCTCTTTTTCATTTAATTTCTGCAGTAGTCTTTCCCTTGACCTCTCACGCCACTTTGTATTCTTCCATGCTTACTTCTGTTTTTCAGTATCCTATGAGTATCACCTCCCATCACAGATTCCCTGACCCTTGAAAGATACTCACTCTTTCTGCTCACCTGTCTGCTCTACTTTTAACTTAAAAATCACCTCTCCCCCAAACAATTTTATCTTAATCTCTTGATTAGCTGTTGGGTTTTATTTTTTAAATGGCTTTACTTTGGATTTGTGTTGTGTTTGCTTGAACTGTTTGGTTTTACTCTGTAATCCTATTCAAGGTGGAAAATATGCCTGCATTTATAACCCATTGTGCAAATCCACAGTGCTATGTGTACCTGATTTTTAAGAATTACTCAAAATAATCCATAGATTTAATAAAGGAAGGCAGCACAACTTTTGGGGTAAAGACAGCAAAAGGTACATGTCCCAAGGAAAGGGACAAAACAGTATCTCTGTGCTTCTTTCTCTCTCATTTGTGTTCCTTGGAAGTTACTTAGATTCCTACCACAGCAGTGCAAGAGAAGGATTTGGGTGATACTGATGTGCTGGTGGAAAAGCAAAAGGTGTCTCTGACGGCTTCTTTTGCTGTCTTGTTACCTTTCCTAATTCATCATGTACCAGTTGCAAGGGATGGATTAGGGTAAAACAGGACCCCAAGTCTCTCTAAGAACTCCCTACTGTTGGCAGGCGGGCTTTGGTCTCTTCTCCCAAGTCACAACTGGCAGGACAAGAGGAAATGGCATCAAGTTGCACCAGGGGAGATTTAGGTTGAACATGAGGAAAAACATCTATACCGAAAGGGTTATCAAAGCCTGGAACAGGCTGCTCAGGGAGGTGGTTGAATCACCATCCCTGAATGGATTTAAAAGCTGTCTAGATATGGTGTGGTAGTGGCCCTGGGAGAGATAGAGAATGGTTGGACTTGGTGATCTTAAAGGTCTTTTCCAACCATAGCGATTCTGTGATCTGACAAAAATTTTCATAGCTGCAAGTCTGGAGCATGAGCTGGCTTATTTAGGATTTGGATTTTGCTGTACTTCCCATTTAAAGTGCCTTTTTTGTGTTGTGGCTTCTACTTCGGGTAACCCGTCAGCACTACCTGCCTGTTCCCGCAAAGTCAGATAGCAAGGGCTCGTGGTTGTCATTGACCTATTCTGGATGTCAATTCAAAATGAAAAATGAAAGCTTGATAGCCTATTAATGGTCCCCTGGGATGTCCATTTATTCTGTGCGTCATCTTCAAGTCCTTAAATACTTGGAATATCACAGAACAAGTCTTGAATGTGTCACTTGCACCACTCAGAGAAGGTGCAGCAAGAGATGGTTCTGACAAGTACTGTGGCATTTGCAGCCTTGTTATTGTGACCTAATCCCATGATAACATGAATCATTTTAATGGAGATGTCATCTGCAGTTTAAACCCTCACCATCCAGTCTGCCCCATCATTACATCCACCAAGTACAACAACATAACTCAATGATAATGTTCAAATTACACCAACAAAAAAAAAATATGATTGAAATGTAGCTCTTGGTTTCTACTCCTCTGTATGGTATATTCTTCTCCTGCAGCACAGATATCAAGCAGAAGAGGATATTGAGGGTAGAGGTGCTGCTGTTAAAGAGCAATTCACTTTCTCTGGCCAAAGAGTAATGATTTCCTTTTCCTAGGGTCTTTCATTGAAGTTGAAGGACTGAATTTCAGCTGTATGGGATTGTAAAATGTGAAAATTATATCAATGCCAGATGCTGCTACTTTTCTTCAATGAATCACTTGGTTTTTTTTCTTGCCTTGTTAAATCTCCCACCACAGCAAAACTGCAGCATATACAAAAAGCTGAGTGATTATGTGTTGGTGTTGCATTTAAGGTCTGGAAAAAATAAAATAAATAAAACTAAGATGTGCATCAGATGCAAGTAGCTAATATTTGTAGTGCTTGATGTGCAGCTGGGAGCTGAGAAGAGGGCAAAGTCAGACTAGAGAATGTCTGCAAACAAACAGAAGGGAGGTAGCATAAAGAAAATGAAAAGCAGGATTCCCCTGATCTGTGGCAGGGAAACAGAGATTCTCTCATTTTCTATGTATATTTATGAGGGTAGTTTTTAAGAAGCTGTTCCTTTTAAGGCAAGAGGGAAGCTGTACTTTGATCAGGGGAGCAGACAGAAGAGAGCTGTTCAGCAGCAAAGCAAGCAGATCTATTATTTCTTGGCTAATAAACTTCCCACTCTGAAAAGAAACAGAGGTTCAGTTTAACTTTGTGTTACTCATGTGTCCAGGGAGCTCTTAGCCCACCATTTCTGATGATTGACATTCTCATAGGGAGCCTCAGCACTGATGCTGGGGATTGAATGGGCTTCACACACCACCTCCCTCACCCTCAGTTTCTGCAGTTCTTTCCCTTGGTGAGGATTGAGGTGTTTTGAGATTAAGCAAAGAAACTTCCTCTGATGATCACAGAATGGCTTGAGTTGGAGGGTCATTAAAGCTTATCTAGTTCCAAGCCCCCTGCCGCGGGCAGGGACACCTCTCACCAGACCAGATTGCTCAGAGCCTCATCCAGCCTGCTCTGAAACACTTCCAGGGATGAGGTTCCACGGCTTCTCTGGATGACCCATTCCAGTGTCTCACCACCCCCAGAGTTAAGAACTTCTTCCTAATGTCTAATGAAAATCTACCCTGCTCTAGTTCAAAACTATTGCTCCTTGAAGTGAACATGTGTTTCTCAGGAACATCCTGCAGGCTGGTGATGTGCTGGATGTCTAGTAATCGGAGGGCACAGGTGATCTAAGGCTGGGTGGGGCAGCTGTCTAGGATTTCAGAGACTCAGTTACTTATTCCACCATAAGCTGTGTTCCTCTGGACTGCCCTGTAGTAACGTTCTGAAGATGACCACAATAGAGATTGCAAAGCATTCATGTTGCAAAATAAATAGAGCTAGAAGTCTTTAATTAAGAATTGGTATTAAAGAATTGACAGCTACTTAGTATGCGTTCAGTCTGGAAGTAATTAAACCTTCTGTCCTAGCATGCACAATTTCTAATTTATATTCCTCATGACAAATAAAACTCCACTCCTCTTGAATGAGTGGTCAGGAGTGCTGGGAAAATATTTTCAAGGCGTTAGAGCTTGGAAGGAAGGCTTCTTCTAAAGGCTGCCTTCCTTTAGGGCAGGCATGTATAAACAGTGTTAAACAGCTGTTTTATTATTACTATTACCATTAGCTGTTTTTTCCATATGTTTAGCATAGAATAGCCTAAAAGTTGCCTGTCCAAAGACAAAGAATTGCTGCTTTTTGTTGGGGTCTTTTGGCTGCCTTGATTTTTGTAAATCACAGACTTCTTATTTTCATTAACATGAAAAGCACTTTCTAGGGAGAGCACAGATCTTGGAATAAAATTCTCTCATTAATTCCAAGGATTTAATAGAGCACACCAGGACTGTGTGGATGCTGTGGGCTGGCACTGATATTGAGCCAAACACAGTTTTAGGCTGAGTTGGAGCTCATGTAGGTCATTTTGGCCACTCTAACTTGATATAAGCTTGTGTCCCAAGTGTAGAGGAAACTCTTCTGTATCCTAGAGCAAAATCCTTCTCAGGATTCTGAAAGTGACCTGAAACTTAGTGATACTGTTTTCTTTAAATCACATTATTCTTATTTAATGTCCTCAACTGCTGGTGAACTAAGGTGTGGAAAACCTGGTTTGACTCCTAGGCTACTTGTGAAATGGGGTACCTTAGCCTAACTGCTTCTAGCTCCTTCTCCAGCATCTTAAAGGGGATTATAATTTAGAGAATATCCTAGAGGTGGTTCTCTTGTCTTTGAATTTTCTTTCTATTTGATGCACTGTCAAAAGAGAGGAAAATCATAGCATTTCAGAACTTAAGTTATGAAGGTTAAATGTTAAATGATCCAGCAGTTAACTACAACCAGGTAGTTTCATTTGCATCAATGGGATTATTTAAATCATCAGTAGTTTCTGATTTTGATAAAGGCTTCAAATTATAAAAAGAAGCGGTTAGGAATAGAAGAGAGTGATTTCCCACTGTGATTATCAGTGAATGGGACAATTGTGGTGAAGTATGGATAGATAAAAGATCTGATTCCTGGAGCTGGAAATGCAGAAGAGAGGGCTCTTCACACACACAAGACAGGAAGGAAAGAATGATAAATAGAGTGGAAACAGCAGCAAAGTGAGACAGAGAGCAAGAAAGTCAGACTGGCTGCTCTCTATTCCCTATTGCCCTTCTTCTTTTCTCTCGGTGCTCCATGGATGGCCAAGAGAGAATGAAAGGGCCGATCTTGCTGAAGAGCTGGAGGACTGGCCTGAATGTTGCAATGAGCAGTGCTTTGTAGGATTTACTTCTTATCATTGTGGCATGCTTATCTGCTGATGCAGGACACATTATCCTGAGCCATGGTGTCCTCAGGAGCAGTAGTGTGTTGAAAATATCCCAGTTGTTGACTTATCTTTAAATTCTAACATAGCAGATAATTGATTTAACCCAGTCTTCTTTCCCTGTACTGTATTTATTAGTGATTTATTCAATGGAGATGTTTAAAGTAAATAAGGATCTTGAAATATGCTACTGAATTTTGAGATGACCTCTATTCTTATTGCCCCTTGCTGTGGTGTATAAAGTGAGAAGTCATAAAGCATTTGTCAATCTTGCGTTCCTTTCTGTGATAAGAGGAGAAATCTTTAGCTGACAAAGAGGTTTATATTTACTTATAGTCTTCCTCAGCCTTTTACAATATGCAGCCTGAGACCTGAAAACTTTGCATATCCACTCTTAAGTGCATGAAAATGTGCAGCTATGTTTTCAGCTGTCACTGGAAAATGACAGATCAATTTTAACACTCCAAAAATAAGTAAAAAAAAAAAAAAAAGCAAAGCAACACCTCTTTAGCTGTACCAGTATTGTCATCCAGAAGGTGGCAAAAAGATAATTTACTTCAGCCCCTGCAGAGAGCTGGCTTCTGTATTTAAGCATTTAGAATCACAGAACGGTGTGGGTTGGAAGATGGGGTTAAAGATCATCTAGTTCCAAACCCGCTGCCATGGGCAGAGACGCCTCCCACTAGACCAGGTAGCTCAGAGCCCCATCCAGCCTGGGCTTAAACACTTCTAGGGAGGGGACACACACATCATCTCTGGGCAACTTGTTCCAGTGTCTCCCCACCCTGACAGTAAAGAATTTGTTTCTAATATCTAATCTAAATCTACCATCTTTCCGTTTCAAACCATTACCCCTCATCCAATCTACACTCTCTGATAAAGAGTGCCTCCCCTTTCCATCTTTCTACACTTCTGCTCTTTGGTACAAGAAAAAATGCAGGAAGGCCTTGAGCTGCTTGTGAACAAACTGCATAATGAATTCTGATCTAGCATTTCTTGTGTAAATTAACAAAGCCCATGAGATGGTGCAAGCTATGGCTGAGAGTACATCTGATGTACTGCTGGCATTGCAGGTGGGCAGGATTCCAGGGTGACGGGCAAACCACATGCCTGAGTGACTCTTTACTTCCTGGAGACAAGAAGGACCCTTCACGTTATCAGAGTCCATCAATTTTCTGGCTTGTTGGCTGTGTCTAGGCTATGCTGCTAAGGGAATGAATTCCAGATATGTACCTTCTCTTCCCATAGGCTGCCCTAAGTGGATATTTCTGCCCACAAAGTCCAGCAATAAACCATGTCTAGCTCCTGTTGATGCTAATGGCAAACCAGGCAAGACTGGAGTCATTCTAAGCAGCATATAGGAGGCAGTGTGAGATCATTCACCTCAATTTGGACTGAGAAGTTTCCTCGTATTACATTTGAGGATTGATGCTCCTGATCCTGATAACTTGTTTTCAAAATATTTATTATGAGCAAGCTTTCTAACACAGATGTTTTCACTAGCATGGCAGAGAAAGCAAGACAGAGCAGGATGGTGTTCCTCAAGGGAGAAAACATCAGGAAGAGTAGCTCCCTATTAGCATTGCTAATTTACATCAACTTCCAGTCAAGGTTAATTCCTTGAGTCAAGGGAGTCTGGGAAGTGCTAGAGCTCGTGTAAGACAGGGCTCTACACCTCAGCTGCTGGCTCCAGCTCCTCTGACAGCTGTTGTCACAGCTCGGCCAAGGTGCTAAATGTTTATCTTGACAACCTGCCTATTCTCTTCCGTTCACTGAGCCTCTCACTCTGGAGAACAGCAGCAAGTGATGCTTGTGGTGCTTCTGTGGCTCCAGGCCATTTAAAGACTTGCTTTTTAGAAGATGTGATTCTGCTGAGCAACACAGCAAATGCAGGAAGAGGAGACGGCAGAGTGGAGAAGGAGGTCTTCTGAAAGGAGTTTGTAGTGAAGTGGGTGCAGCCCCTTCTCTCAAGTAAATAATGGCAGGACGAGGAAATAGCCTGAAGTCGCACCAGGGGAGGGTTAGATGAGATATTGGGAAGAATTTCTTTACTGAAAAGAGTGGTCAGGCGCTGGAACCGGCTGCCTAGGGAGGTGGAGGCACTGTCCCTGGAGGTGTTCAAAAAACATGTAGATGAGGCACTTCAGAACATGCTCTAGTGGGATGGTCTGGTGGTTTTTGTGGAGTTTGTTTGCTTGTGGGGTTTTTTGGGGGTTGACAATTGGATGTGGTGATCTTAGAAGTCTTTTCCAACTGTAACAATTCTGATTCTGTGAAATTATTCTTTCTCATGTTTCCTGGATGCATTAACCTCAGAGAGAGGACTTGGGAGAATAGCTGTCTCCAACTCTGTATAGAAAATGGTCCACAGAAGTTTCTACTGAGGTCAGCAGATTACAGTGCGCTGGTGCTTTCAGCTGCCTGCTGATGGGAGAAGCAGCTGTCTCTCAGCTGGCACTGAAGCCGGGTTTAGGCTGAGGAGGCAATTTGTGCCTCCCATTCTAGAAGCATGGTCTATCTAGTCTGACCTTATAGTTCTTGCCACTGGTTGTCCTGCCTAACTTTGTAGTTGGTGGCATTGGATGAATATTTAGAAAGTATTCCTGCCTTAATTACATTGCACCGCAGTTGAGCAATTACATCAAGCGCTGATCTTATTAAAGTATATGATAGAAGCTAATGCCTGCAGGTGATACAAACATTGACTTTAGGATCAATGTCTCTTTAGTGTGAGCATCAGAAATATTCTCTGATTTAAAAGATCTTTTGCAGAGTTTCGTAGAGGTTATATCAACTTTAATTTTCTTTTAATTTGAGTTTTTGAAACGTCGACAGATGCTGTGATTTTCTTCTAACTCACTGAGCTTCACTGTGATTCTTTGTGTGTTTTCAAGACTAATGTGGGCTTAATTACTTTTTGAAGGGGCATCTATATGGACGGAAAAAGGGTCAGTAGGTAGACTGAGCTGACACTTGAGTTTCCTAAAATTGTTCATTTGCCAAGAAAAGAAAGGAAACTGAGTTGTGCCTGGATGAATAAAACTATTTAGTAATTTATGTGCAGTTTGGGCTCTTACTTAATGGGCTAAAGATCTCCATGAGGAATTTAACAATTGATACAGACAGTATTAAATAAAAACCATGCTTGAGGAAAGCTCGATTCCTTATAATTGAATAAAAGCATGAAGAAATGTCACTGCTCATCCCTATCTGTCATGAAGATGCCTTTAGGGGTTTGGACAAATAGCAGAAATATCTTCTAAAGGGTGAAGTCATACATGTGCCTATGAGAACTTGTCTCTGAAGGCAATTTTAATTGCAGAGTGTAGTAACTGGTTAGTTTAAAACATTGCTAAAGAGTAACTCTTAAATGAGTATATGACAGAAATAATATTTTAATAGTTGCTAGGAAGAAGTGACATTTCAAGCCCACAGGACACAGCCTTGTACGATCAAGAGCTAAAACAACAGCGTGCAAAACCTTTCAAGTAACAAGCTAATTGAGCACAGCATCATCTTAGAAATACTGTTTTAGGGAGAACCAGTCAGTCTTTCATAATAGCTTTTGGTTTGTTTTTTTTAATCCGTGCAGCTCCACTCTCAAACCAGATGTGTACAAGAAAATATGTCAGTTTTAGCCAGCACTGCAGCAGGAGCACACAGAGCTGTTTAGTCTCAAAATGCTAAACAGGACACAGACTTAAAAATTATTCTTCTTTATTTAATATTGGACTGGAAGGGTTTTCCTTCTTGAAAGTGTATTTGAGATATGTACCCCTCATGGCAGATCTCTGCTGTATATAACAGTACTTTTAGCAATTTTTTTATTTTTTTTTTGAATGTCTGTTGTACTGCCCTGTGTTTAAAATGTATAAAAGATGATGAAGTAGTTGACATGAGAAGAAGCTTAGAAAGTAGCTGTCTGGAAAATTTTTGCTTTAGATGAGCAGATGAGAATCCTGTGATTGATTATGGGCATCTAGGAGTAAATCTCAACAGCGGCTTAGAAGATGGAAGACCTAATTTATTTGTGTTTTGGACATCAATTTGCCCTGTGCCTTTGGGCCTGCCCATTGCTCTGAGCTGAACTTCCCTTTGTGCAGGATAAAGCACTCCGTTTCCAATTCACAAGTCGATTTTACTGAGCATCAGGCAAATATCAGAATTTAAGGGTAACTTTCTGCAGACAGCCCTCAATTTCTGGAACACTCTTCAGGGGTTTTTTTGAGGACTCGTTATTGTATTTGTTCAATTTGTGTAGTGTGCTTTATTTGCTGTCTGTGAGCTATCCAACTATCTGGTATCTCAGCCACTTCCAAAGACACAAACATTATTGGAAAATGATTTAGTGAGACCCCTTCCCCTACTCTTATGTGTTTTGAGTGATGACTTGTTTCTGGCACTGGAATAGCAGCCACTGTGCTCACCACTCTGTAGTGCACTGGAGAAGCAGTTTTTTCATAACTGCTTTAACTGCAGGTGACATTGGAAGCTGGTGGCTTGTGGAAAGCTTAGGTTTTGTATATTTTATGCAGTTTTTTTTATTTTTACTTGAGTCAGAAGAACTTTTTTATGCCTCTTTTATGAAATGTTAATACAAACATTAATGTTAAAAATTAAATAACTCTGGTCACAAGGGTTTCCTAAGGAAACAAACAATGCCACAGCTTCAAAATTTGATGGCCATATTTCAGTAAAGAAAGAATGATAGTGTGCATCTCACTTTGATTAAATGTGGTTAACTGGATTTTTAAATGCTAGCGGCTAAGAATAGGTCTTACTGATTGTAGTAGTTTTACCAGGTGAGCATGTAATCCAGCATTAACAATTGTCCTGAAGATAACAATAGATTTTAAATTAAAGAGATTTTTAAGTCCTAATTCCCTGTAGTTGTTCCAATGAAAGGATCTGATTTCATTAGGACTGCTTTTGGCAGTAGGGATTTGCAATCATGTCTGAGGTATCTATGGCTGAAAAAGTGTTCTCAGGGAGTAACATCACTTTTCAACTCACTAACTTAGTTTAATTTAATGTTAAACATTCTTAGGTTCTGAAACCCCCCCCCCCCAACATGTGAACCAGCAGAAAACCAACTGTCTGCCTGTCTCTGAAGTGCAGACTGTCTGCATTCCCCGAGATATTTGTTGTGCAAACCTGTTAATAACTTAAATGATTCATGGATGGAGTTTTAGGAACTACGATTTAATGCAGACTGATACTTGGGTAAGAAAGGAGGATTTTTTTGCATGAGAAACTGCGTCAGTATATCGTTAAAGATCCATTAAGTTTCTTCAGAACAATGAGACAACTGAATCTGAATAATTTCAGCTTTAGAGACAAATTCCAATTAATAATATCAATTTCAAAAATTCTTTGCAATTTTAGCAGACTTATAAAAAAGGATAATGTTCAATGAAGGAAATAGTTCTATAATGGTGTAGGACAGTTGGGATGTACCTTCTACTAATAAATGTGGTTTTGACAGCTGCATTTTCAAGCAATTTTCACCAACTTGGTAGATTGTTTCACTTGTTTCTTCTGAGCACACTTCATATGCAAATATTACCCTACAGCAAAAGTCACTGGAAAAGGTATGTATTAAATGGAAAAGGTGAGAGGATTATTTAGAATGATCAATCAGATTTTCAACTTACCTCCTACTTTCAGTCAATGCTAACGCTTCTCCTGTGCTTTTGACCTGCAGGTGTCCTCATCTCTGTACAGCACATTTAGCTATTTAAAGGAAAGAGGTACCCAAAGCGGCAGGCAGGGTAAAGCCAAATCTTCAAACCCGGATTGCGAAAGTTGATTTAAATGCCTAAAGTTTACATTCCCCTGATATATATGAGTTTAATACAGATTTCTGAGTCAGTGAGGGCTCTGGTGGTTTCTTATTACAGAATGGTGCTATTTTATTTTATCTTATTTGGGGCTGAAAAACCTTTGCCCCTTCCCATAGATTCAGGATCTTACTTTTTTTTGACATCACTATGTTTTCAACTTTTTTTTTTTTTAAATTTTATTTTGGTAGCCAGAAGTCTGGAAGCTGCGTATTTCAGCCAGGATTCAAAGCCTTTGGGGATTCTCCTCTAACTTGAAGTCCCAGGGCCCAAATTCCTGGGTCCTGACTTCAAATATGAGCTTTGACTTGAAACAAAGAAAGAAGGTAGGACACTAGCTGAAGGATTGGTACGATTTCCCACATCCATAAAGTGAAGCATCTTAAGCCCACAAAGATGGAAAACTTTGGTGTGTTTCTAGTATATTTTTTTCAGTGCCTATTGATGCTGATCTATTAAATCTTTCACCACCTGTACTAACCCCAGTTCTTTTTCAGAATCTACTTTGAGACTGTTACCATAATCTCACCCTAGTGTTTGATGGTTGTACTTGCTCTCCTTGCATTTGCCACAATCATTTGTTAAAAGAAATGGTCCTAAAGCCGACTCAGTGGTGTGGGGGTTACTCTGTGGATTGTAGGAAAAGGGTACAGGCTCCAATGCCTACATGGCACCAAGTCAAAGCTGTCAGCGTAGTTGTCTTTGGAAACAGCTGTGTTTTCAAATCTGAGGCTTCAGGAGACAAACAAGTTTAGTCTCTCTAAACAGATTTCCCCTGTCCTTATGCTTTCATGCCTACTCTGAGTGTGATGAAAAGTGAGAAATGTTTTCTGTGGGACTGAGGCACAAGCTCACCTCTGTACACTCTGAACTTGCCAGAAGTGGAATCTGGAGGGGCGAAAAAAGAATGTTGTCCTGGCACTATTGATCAGCTTTAACACCAACCCGTTCAGAGTGCCTTTATCCTCCTCCAGAAGAAACACTGTACGTTTGATGTGAAGAATTTAAAAACTCTTATTTTGTTTTATTTTTTGTGTTTTAAATAGGCTATAAACTCCTGTTGATGCCCTAGTGAAATTTCTTGAGAGCATCTGCACTTTTTACTTTTCACTTTTTATTTTGTGGACTAACAAAAACGTACAAGATTGTTTTTTATATCTGTGCACTTGAATGTTAACTACTTTTTAATTACGCTGATTACTAATGTATTGAATGATGGAAGTTTTCCATATCCTTTCACAGGCCTGCTCCCTATTCCCTCATTTTGTTTTAATTGCTTTTAGTTCATTTCCTCTTGTTTCATTAGTTAGAGTGATTTTATTTTTCAGCAAATATTTTATTCAACAGGGAATATGGCTTAGGTTTCCATAAATATGAGCTCAATTCACTAATTATATTTGGTCTATAAAGAAAGATTAAAACCCAAGGTTGGACCAGTCAAAAACATAAAAATAAAAATTTAAGCCAGCTAGTCTGGGAGAAGAAAGAGGTGCTGGAGGTGATGGTATTGTTTCTCTCTCAGCTTTCGAGATATTGGAGATGAGTTCAAATCTCTTATTTGCCTTTGCAAGTGTGACTGTCTCCCACAGGAGTGTTGTGACAACCAGACGACCGAATATTTGACTCAGTTTCTCTCATTGTTTCTTTGATAATGTTACTAGAAGGATGTAACTGTTGCCTCCTCTTCCCAGGTTCTGTGGCTGTTGCTGAGGATAACACAAAGTACACGAGGAGTTAAAGGATGCCTAAAATTAACACTTTTGAAGCTAACTGCAAAAAATGTTTTTTTCTTCCTAAGACAAAAATGCTTAAGTTCAGTGCTCTCCAGAACCAATGTGTTCTTTGATGGATAGTGAGAAGGGGTGGAGGGATATGCTTTTGAATAAAGCTGATTCACTAAGATATGCCCTTAGAACCTCCATCCTGTGTATGTCTACATTACTGCGCTCCGTGGACTTCTGGGACTCTGGTGGTGCTCTGTTTTTGACCCTCTGTGATCTCTGGGAAATCTTGGAATTAGACTCGAACTTCAGAGCTGGAGTCCTTCCTTCTGGATGGCTAGTTCTAGACACCAAACCCAAATACTTCTGCAGTCTAGGAAAATGCAGATAGCTGCATCTGAATTCTGTAGCAATGAGAAGTCCTTAGTCTACCAGAAGGGTGCATTTATGGACTTGTTACACCTGAGAATCCAGTTGCAAGAGAGACAATCTTTGCCAAGAAAGTTCTTTCACCTGCTGCTGGCTTGTTAGTCTCCAGTGGTGTTGGTATCATGTCCGTCACAGGTGAATCTCTTAGATGTAAAGTCAGCTGGCCTGATCATAAAAGCAGGTTTTCCAGGCAGGAGTCCACTCCTTCTTGATGTGGGTGAAACAGGAAATGTCACAAGTAGAACATTTCTCACAGTATTTGTCATTTTCGCTCCTAAATGCAGAAGCACCTAAAAAGAAAATCAGCTTGTTTGCAAAGATTAATGGAACTTGACAGAACTGCTACAAATGTTTTGTTTAGGATTTGGGTGAATAAACAGCTTAGGTTCTTACTACAGCCAAGCATTTCTTGAACAGCAAGCCTAATGATTTGAAGAAATTATTGTGTTCCTCTTGTTTGACAGTGAGAAATGAAGAGAAAGCTGGAGATAAGAGAGGTAAAAAAAACCAAACCAGTGATTTTTCTTCCTTGCTGAATGAGAATTAGTTGGATTCAGCTAAAGTAGAACCATCTGTCATACGCTCAACATTCAGAACATGTGGTTATGATTTTGAGTATTAAGTGGAAAATGACCAAGAAATAAATGGACCAGATCACCTTTCTCACCTAAAAACAATGCTTATAAACTTTTCTCTCCTAATATAAAAACCTCAACCCCCAAAATATTTCCTTAAGCATATGTTTTGCTCTCTATTAGAAAATTATAAAAGATTAAAAATCTGACAGGAGCTTTCTGTCTTTCCTGTTATTGCTGCTTTTGCATAGGAGCCCAATGCCCAAACCAAATTAGAGACAGAATTGGGAAGTCTCTATTTCTATGTTCTCTTCACTGGCCTTTTGACAACTGTTTTTTGAGCTGGAAGAAGTTTCTTATGATCTCTGTGTGATTTTGTGCCTGTCTATCTAAATGTATTTAAACTATGTACCCATCGTACATTTTCTAACAGTGCAAAGCTCACGTGAAGAATGAAATTTAATAATTTTCAAAGAATATTCTTATGCTGTATTATAGTTGCATGGGTTGTTTGTTGTACTCCTGCAAGAGAACTTCTTCCCTTCTGCCTCTACTGATGTGAAACAAAACATCTCACGGTCTAATTGCTTCCTTTTACTTCCCACAAAGCCCACTCACAAGAAGAAATATCTGGTGGGATATTTTGTCAGCTATATAGAAATTGCATCAGAACATCAGAAAGAAATTTGGCCTGAGGAGACCCAAGGGCATGAGGAGTAAAAGCTGCAATGGGAGTTTGTACAAACTTGTAACATAACCTTGATTTGCCTTCTTTGATTTATTTACTTACAGACACAACCACTACCAGCAGCCTGATACTGAAGCAGATATCAGGAGTTCAAAATTCTGGAGCTTCATTCTACGTGGTAAGTGAGATTTGGATGCATTATTGCAAGAGCTGTTGCAAAAGATGTGAGACCATAATGTGAGAAAAGAAAAACTTCTAGATTTTGAAGCTACAGAAGGAGCTGGCGATGAAGGACAATTTTTATTGAAGACAATTTTTGGGGACCATGCAATAATTAGGTTTGTGGGGACAGAAACCTGATACCAAGGTTGGTTTCAGAACAGAGGCCTTTGGTGTGAATAAACCTGTCCTGGAAGGGTAGGCCACACAAGACAAGGTGCCATCCACCCTAAACGTGCGTTTAAACAATTCCCTTTAGCAAGGTGTTTGTCTGCAACAGCAAGGAACCTGGGATTTTGCATCCTGAATCAGGTAATTAACTTTTGTAATTCTGTAAATATTATCCACTGTATATTTTAAGGAATTATAGGAATACCTATAATCTTACGCAGTGAAGCATAAGCAATCTTCAGAGAAGCTTCACTCTTGTTTTAGTCAGTCCTGGATTACACAGCATCAGAAAAGTTCTACAAAGCCACCTTATTTCAGCCAACTCTTGTCTAAAGAAGCTTTGCTGTACCAGGTCCCTCGGAGTTTCTGCACTGTCTTCTTACACCGAGTCTATGTGCTCTCCCTTGTCTCTGTTACTTGACCAAGCTGATATCACGTAGTACATTCCTGAAACTTTTTTTCTTCACAGCAGACTTTTGAGCTGGTCTTCAGTGGCTTATGTCCACAGGCAGCAGCTGATATGACCTCTCAGATGGTCGTAGCTTCAGATGCTTTAACTTGCTGCTGAGTATACAGGACATCATTTGGCACTGCTTGCAAGGTGTGGATTTGCTAAATATTCAGGTGCCATGGCCACAGATGTCCTGTCCTCTCTGTAGAAAACACTTTCCATTTTTTTTTGTCTGGATTCCCTATCTGCCACTGTGTCTTCTGGACAAACAAAATTATCAGGAGAGTTTGGCCTTTGTAAGTGATTGCCTAAGCAGTGCTAAATAATTACCTGGCCTGCAATATAGTGTCCTTAAGCATCTTCCAACTTTGGTATCTACCCTGTACCTAAACCACCACCATTTGCACAGGACAAGGTCATCAACAAGCTTCAACAAGGCCTAGTGCTAGGTCCTGGACTTGGGCCACAACAACCCCAGGCAACGCTACAGGCCTGGGAAAGTGTGGCTGGAAAGCTGCCTGACAGAGGGACCTGGGGGTTCTAATCAACAAGCGGCTGAATATGAGCCAGCAGTGTGCCCAGGTGACCAAGAAAGCCAATGGTATCCTGGCTTGTATTAGAAATAATGTGAGCAGCAGAAGTAGGGGGGCGATTGTCCCACTGTACTCCACACTGGTGAGGCCACATCTCAAGTTATTGTGTCCAGTTTTGGGCACCTCAATACAAGAGAGATATCGAGGTGCTGGAGCGAGTGCAGAGGAGGCAATGGAGCTGGTGAAGGACCTGGAGAATAAATCTTGTGAAGAGCAATTGAAGGAGCTGGGGCCGTTTAGTTTGAAGAAGAGGAGGCTGAGGGGAGACCTCCTCACTCTCCAACTACCTGAAAGGACATTATAGAGAGCTTGGTGCTGGCCTCTTCTCACAGGTAATTATTGATAGAACAAGAGAGTATGGCTTCAAACTGCAACAGGGTAGGTTTAGACTGGACATTAGGAAAACATTTTTCACAGAAAAAGTAGTCAGCCATTGGAATAGGCTGCCCAGGGAGGTGGTTGAGTCCCCATCCCCAGATGTGTTTAAAGGTCACTTAGATGTGGTGTTGGGGGATATGGTTTAGGGGTGAGCTTTGTAGAGTAGGGTTGATGGTTGGACTCGATTATCTCAAAGGTCTTTTCCAACCTGAATGATTCTATGATCAAGAAGTTACCGGGTGTGGGTGCACAGCACTTGTAATCAAAATGCTGCAGAAGCTATAACCCCAAGCATTTAGGGAAACACTTAACCCAGGATATATTATACCACTGAGAGGAAAAAACATTGAAACAAATAAATAAGAATTTCTGAGGATGTTTCCCAACCACTAGTGTGTTTCCTAGCTTTTGAAGGCTTTGCAGGCAGCACTGTATTTGTTTATTAATGCACCTGTTTCCCCGCCTGGCTTACTTACACTGGATAGTTTGGAGAGGTAAAGCTGTTGTTTGTGGTTCCTCTGCATGTTTGATGGTCTGTGGCTTCCTACTAATCTGATGGTCACCTTTAGCAAGTATTATTAGTGCACGTGTAAATTCAGTGAAGCCAAGCTTGCACTGCAGCCCCTTGTGATGTCTGTGGGTGTGCAGAAAGTTGCTTTTTAAAAGATGAAATGGGTGGGATGGTGGTGTAGGGCCTTGCATTCTTCTGGTCCTCAAAGGAGGACACACAGTAACTGTATTCTAAAGTCAGGGTTATGTAAATTTGAACAATGTTTTTTGTTGGCTATAGCCCGAGTCTATGCCAAAGCATGTCTCATGCAAGGCATCTTGCTCTCTAAGGAGACAAACCTGATGATTATTTGACCCTTGACCAAATAATTTCTTGATTTATATTCACAGCTTTTGAGAGAGACTGTGGCTGATTATTCCGTGCAAAGCACAAACAAGCCTTAAACACGTTTTCTACAACATATCTGAAATTGAAGTTGAATAGAAAAATCATGAAAAACACAGAAGTTACAACAGAAGTTGACCTTATGGCCAGCTACGTTTTCTTTTTGACACTTAAGTCTTCCTGGCATGATGAAAAGTTCTGGAATTTATTTAACGAGCTTGAGCATCTCATTTTGGTGAAATAAGCATGTAAAATATAAACGTATGTCACTATGTTCACTAAGTGTTTGAAATATAAGAGTAATTACTGGTGTCTCTTGTAATTCAGGAGAGATGCCAGGTTGTTGTAACCACTTACTATAAGAATACGTTACGATAATCTGTACTAACAGCCAATTTTCATGCATTTGCAGGTTTCTCAGCTGTTTTAGGAGAGATATACAGACAGACAATGTCATTATCTCTGCAAACTGGAGGCCTACAATGGAGGTCAACAACGGTCAGTGCTTCCAGCTCACTGGAAGAATGAGCGATTAGCTTGTGACAAAACGTAAAGTTTCTTTGTTGCAGAAGTATCATGGAGAAGAAGGTGAGGTCCCTGCTCCTGCCCGATCTCCTACTCAATCCACCTGTGATGTCACAAACCCCTGCACAAGACAGAGGCCTTCTCCTGCCCATCTCCTAGTCATCCACCTGTTACATCACAAAGACCTGCAGAAGCCAGGGGTCTTCTCCTGCCAATTATAGCATTGTCTTAAAATTATTTTTAGCACACTGCAAAAGGAAAATAAAGCAATGTTGAAGTCATCAGAGTGTTAATATTTACAAGCCCAGAATTTAGTATAAAGTTGTGACTGGTTAATGTAGGATGAGAAGTGGACATTGTCTACCCGGGTTTCTCCAAGGCCTTCAGTAGGGTTCCCCACAGCCTCCTCCTAGAGAAATCAATGTGCTTTATGTGGTGGGTGGGGAACTGACTGACAGGCTGCACCCTGAGGGTGATGGTCAATAGCTCCTTTTCAAACTGGCAACCGGGGTCACATGTGGTGTCCCCCGGGGATTGATATTGGGCCCAATGCTGTTTAATATCTTTGTAACTGATCTGGATGATAGGATCAAATGTACCCTGATGGATCTAAACTGAGGGGGGATGCGGATATTTTGGAAAGGAGAGCCACCCTGAAGGATGTTCTGGATAGACCGGAAGAATGGGCTAACAAGAACCTTATGGAGTTCAACCAAGACAAATATAAGGTCTTGTACCTGGGAAAAAATAATCCAGGAGTGCAGCACAGGCTGGGATCTACCTGGCTGGAGAGCAGCTCTGTGGAAAGGGACCTGGGTGTCCTGGTGGAGCACAAGCTCAGTATGAGTGATCAGCGTGCCGCTGCAGCAAAGAAAGCCAACAGGATGCCAAGTGACATCAACAAGGACATCACCATCAGAATCATTATCCCACTCTACTCAGTGCTTGTCAGGCCATTCCTGGAACACTATGTTCAGTTTTGGTCCCTGCTCTGCAAAACAAAAAAAGGAGAGATGTGAACAGGCTGGAGAGGGTCCAGAGAAGGGCCACAAAGATGATGAAAGGACTGGGAAGCTGCTGTATGAAGAACGGCTGAGAGAACTGGGTTTGGTGAGAAAAAAAGGCAGTTTAGGGGAGACCTCATCACCATGTTCCAGTATTTAAAGGATGGCTACAAAGAAGATGGAGGCTCCGTTTTTAAAGAGTGACATGAAAAAGATGAGGGGTAATTCCTACAAGTGACTCCTAGGGAGGTTCTGACTGGACATGAGAGGAAAATTTTTCACGATGAGACCAATCAGCCATTGGAATAATCTCCCGAGGGAAGTGATGGATTCCCCAACATTGGACCTTTCAAGATTTGGCTGAACAGGATGCCTGGCCCTTTTCTCTAGATCATGTTTTTGACAAGAAAGATTGGACCAGATGATCCTTGAGGTACCTTTCAGCCTGATATTCTAAGATTCACTCACCTGCTTAAGTAGTAATGTATGGAATCAATTCAAGAATTCCCAAGGCTGGAACAATAGATAAGCAAACTGCAATGTTGGAAATATGCGTAGGACCCCAGGAAGTTATTAATGCAGGAGGGTTGTGGCACCGCATCATCCGAAACTGTCAAAGATATGTGTGAAATACTTCAACAGTAATATGACTGGTTTTAGAAATGACTGAGTATGATGGAACTTTATGACTGTATTATAGAGGAAAAAGATGTCATATGAGTTGTCTTGGAACTCATTTAACCTGCCTAATCCACACCATCAGTCAACAAGACCACTTGGCTAATGTTTCTAATGAAATTCTAGTTTTGTCTGAGGAGAAAGTTATAGAAGGAGCATGACTATCTCAGTCCCTAGACAAGGAGGGAGAGATGTGGATATCGTGGAGTCTCCTCCTTTGAAGACTTTCAAAACCCACCTGGACAGGATCCTGGGCAACCTGCTCTGGGTGAACCCTTTAACAGGGGTGGTGGGCTAGATACCTCCAGAGGTCCCTTCCAGTCCCTACCAATTTGCGACACAGTGTTGGATCTTCCACAAATGTAATTAACATTTAACAGTATAAGCACTAATTCATTGACAACATTAATACCATTTCATTTTAGCATATTCTTTACATTTTCCTATGTTCTTAATGCAGTTCTATTGCTGTCTTGAGAATACTCAAGAATTTAATGATTACTCATTTAAGATGTGTACTGACTAAAAAGCTAGCACAAATATTGTGATACTCTGTCCCTTGAGAGATCAGAGGCTAAAGAGAAAAATGCTGCTTTTATGCAGTCTTAACTGTTTAGTTATCAGCAGAAAGAGGAATCTACTGTCTCTAATATGTGTAGGTTTTGATCCATCAGGTATATAATTTTTATTATTGATGAATCTCAGGGGAAGGCACATACAATTTCCTGCTACAATAATCTGTATTAATAATTATAGATGATTTGATGGTAAACATCCTTTACACACCATTTTACACCCATCACTTCTGAGGCTTGCTTGCGTAGTTTTTTTAAACTGAGGTTACGGAATCACAGAATCATTGGAGTTGGAAGGGACCTCTAGAGATCATCTAGTCCAACCCACCCCACCCCTTCCCCAAAGCAGATTTGCCTAGAGCACATTACACAGGATTGCATCCTGGAGAGTTTTGAGTATCTCCAGAGAAGGTTCTTAGGGGTCATCCAGTGTTTCCCTGTAGCAGAGGCTCTTAGTTTGGAGGTCCATTTCTTGCTGCTTGGCCTGGAATCTAGAAGGCTGCCCAGTTCCTCTGCATGTTCATTTTGAATATATTTCTCCTTAAATAGGGCACTAACAGTTTGGGTTTGGTCCTGCAGGTTTGTCTACATGGCATAAATAATCTGCTAATTTACAGTTTACAATTGGAGTTACCTCATAGACTGGATATCATCCTATGCCAGTTGGTAGCCATGTCAAAGAGTATCCTGTGAAAAACCATGTAAATTTGAAAGAAATAAGTGAGATAGCTGGAGACTGGATGAAAACTCTGCTGCCCTGTGCAGGGAAGAAGGAGGATATTCAGAAACCAGAACACAGTTTATGTTGCCTCATGGTGGCAGAGGGTATAAGGACCTGAAACTATTTTGTTTAACTCTGTCTTGTTTGGAAGAGACTGCTGTATAAAGATCAGATGGTGATAAAACTCCAGAATGTTTGAAACCTCTAAGAGAAGTTCAAGTTTTTGGACTCTTATTTTTTAAAGGCACACTGAGAAATGAATTTAAAGCATCTATCTTAGAGCAGTGGAACTACAGTTTCCTGTTGCGTCTACAGGAGAGCTGGTGTCTAGCAATAACAGGCAGAATTCTCTGTGCAGACATGATAGGAGAGTTTGCCATCTTCTAAAGCAGAGCTTCCAAAAAGTGCGGTGAAAATAAGCAAGGTGAAAGACAATAATCAGAGGAATACAGAAACATTTCCTGAAGGGGTATTACAGAAAAAGGTGAATAGAGAATAGGGCATATTCACAAAGCAAGCAGGCCTGTTTGTGACAGTCGCATCATTGAAAGGATTTGGTTCTTCAGCCTCAGTCTAGAGGATCAGCAGCTGGAAGCAAAGGCTTAATAGGCCCCAAGCAGAAATGGAGCTCCTGAAATCAGTCACAGAGGAAGCGTAGCGAGAACACCAGGTGAAGTGGTGTCTTGCTTTAAGAGAAGGGTAAATATTGTTTATATTGATTCCCATGGCACTCTTTCAACTCCCTTACAACTCAGTGAGAATTTGTGCTGTGGCCAGGCTGCGGTACCTCACTAAACTCCGATTCTCTCTCATGTCTGGTTCCTTTACTAGGTGATGTCAGGCCTTTAGAGGAAACACAAAATGCCTTCTCATGGTGTTGCTGCAAGAGCAGATAGTCCGGCTGCTGCTGGGGGAGACATTTGTAATTTAAACCCAGGATCTCACCAAGAAGTTGTGAGTCATTCAGGTGTTCTGTGAGCTTATGTGTTGTCAAATGGGTTCATCCATTCTAATTGTACACTGCAGGGACTTCAGAAAGCGCCATTTCCTGGGACTGTTACACAGCAACTGACTCACAGGGTGGCCTTTTCCTTCATTCGTTTTCTTGTGTGACTTTCGAACCGTCTTGGGTGTCATCCTGCTGCTCCACCTTCACAGTTATGAGCTTTCTGTCTTGTGCAAATGGCAGGAGCTCCAGGCACTCCAAGTCATTTTTGGATTACTGGTTTTCCTCATCTGTCTCCTTAGATATCTACAAGTGCCCAAGGGCTCTTGGTATCCATTTCTAGTAGCATGAGCACTCTTGTTCTCAGTTTTCCACTGGATGAAATGCCAGCACAGGACAAGCCATGCTTTGCTGGTGCCATGCTCTGATTTAACAGTGCTGAATATGGCCTCCATCATTTTTCATTAGTAGGTGCTTTATTATTTTGACACCGCTTTCTACTGACCCATTGTACTGGAAATAATGGGAACATGTAGTGACGTGCCTCGTAGATGCTTCACTGTGAACTGCGAAAACCCATGTTCATTAAAGGTGTCCTGTTGTCAGACATTACTAAATGCAGCATAACAACAATTTCCTCAAACTTGCTCCTTGTCTGAGGCTGGTGTAAAATATCATTGGCCCTACTTCTAGATTTTAAATTCCTAAATGATTCTGTACATGTCCTTTTTAACACTGATGTCTGAGGAGTTCATATGCATTGAAACAAAGTCACATTTAACAATTAAATGTAACCCTTTATTATCTATTATAATTTAAGGGATAAAGCCACTCTATCAGCTATTATGCACCATTTGGATCAACTAGTGTTATCTGTGGCACAGGCCTCAATTACTTTCTGGAGGGATTTATCCTCAGCAACGTCTGCAGCAATCAAAGTTCACGTTTTGTCTGACCCCAAATAGCTACTTTTTTTTAAAGAGCTTGTGTGTGTTTAACAAATACAAAATCTAGTTCTGGGTATTTTTGCTTCATGGTTCTTTTGTAAAGTACTCCAGAGACCATGTGTCTAACCATCATCAGATCTTGCTTATTTTTTATGCAACATTGCAATTAAATATTTGAAACCCAAATACTTCTCTAGCCTTTTTTGCTTGTGGGAAAGGTTAGGCTGAGAATTGCCAGGTCCCTTAGGTTGTAAAGAGTTTTATGATCAGCTTTAGCTCACACAGTTCTTCCATGCATGAAGATGTGAAGCTTTAATGGCTGTGGAGTAAAGCCAAAGCTTCTTTCTTTATTTATGTACACTAACACCCAATTTCTTCTATAGATGTGACTGTTCTCCAAGTCTGACTGCACAGCTTTGAAAAAGTTATCAGTATTCTCAGTAGAAGAATCTGAGAACAAGTTGATTTTCTGCTTAGTTACCACATCTCTGGCTGAGCCATCTTTGGTTAATGCCTTCAGCTTTCCAGATGTTTTTGTAACATTTAAATCCTATGTCTTATAGAGCAGCATCCAGGATGCTGAGGCAGCAACGTTAACTGAGCGCATGTTTCTTTGCATGCTTTGTGTTTCAGATGAGTCTGTACTTCATCTTACTGTGGCCAGTGTGTATCATCTTGCCACGTTCACCTTGCTGTGCTGGATATTATTTCCATCGTAAGGAATGTACGTGGTATTTGTTTAGCTTTTGCCCTACAGCTTGTTCTCTGTGCGAGGTTTATGAAGTCTCTGCATTTTTCTCATATTTTTCTTAGATTAAAATGTCATGATACAGACTTTTGTACTATATATGCTGTCAGAAAAGTGCTGTGTCTTTCCATGCAGTGCACAGCCCACAAGGGAACAGTATCTCCAAAGCAGGTGCTTTGCTTTGTGTCCCGTGTAGAAATGCATTTGGTCTCAATCACCGCTCCAATGCATTCTTCTTGTGTATGGGGAATATTTTTCACTGTTTAAATTTTTTGTCTCCTAAGTGTACATGTAAGCGAAAACTCCTTTTTTTTTTTTTTTTTCCTGGCAGTGACTAGACTCCAGTTGCCAGAGATCTGCTTGCTTTTCAGGTAAGTGCTTACACCTCATCTCCCTTCAGTTCTGAGGAATTTTCTGGGTAGCATAGTGGGAACTTGTCATAAAACCCTGTTCTCAATGTTTTTGAGGTGCTGCTACAGGGTTAGATCAGAGTTCTGTGGTGTCCTCTGTGTTGTGTTGGCAACAGTGGGCCATAACGGGTGCCCTCAGAAGCAAGTAAGGACAGGATAAGCATTCCTGCTTCCCTCTTCTGGGCTCCAGTAGGTTATTCCCAAGTTACTGAGCCAGAGATGGTATCATTTAAGATCAGTGGGGTTTTTCAGCTGTTGGTGTCCAGATTCTGGCCGTGCTCTAGATTCTGCATTAGTGCTCAACTTAAAAGAATGTGATTGTCACAGTTGCTTCCAGACTGACAGTTCAGTTCTCTGCTGATGCAGCATTATCTGTTGCTCCTAATCACCTCTGCAGAGGTTTCCTCTAAATTAGTGGTGTCACTGTGATGTCGAGTAGAAAGGGCCAGTCTCTTTTCAGTGGTGCCCTGTGACAGGATGAGGGGTAATGGGCACTAACAGGAACACAGGAAGTTCCACCTCAACTTGAGGAAAAGTTTCTTTCCTGTGAGGGTTACAGAGGCTGGAACAAGGTGCCCAGAGAGGTGGTGGAGTCTCCTTCTCTGGAGACTTTTAAAATTCACCTGGACGTAATCCTGTGTGATCTGTCCTAGGTGAATCTGTGTTGGGCAGGGGAATTGGAATTGATGATCTCCAGAGGTCGCTTCCAACCCTTACCAGTGTGTGATTCTGTGATTACCTCACTGAGGATTCACTGTGGACAAAGGTTTAATTTTCTGAGCCAAGACTCAAACCCTCCAAA
This sequence comes from Baryphthengus martii, assembly GCA_013396935.1. Lineage (NCBI taxonomy): Eukaryota > Metazoa > Chordata > Aves > Coraciiformes > Momotidae > Baryphthengus > Baryphthengus martii. The sequence continues at coordinate 156,414 of VWZK01004995.1, read as the reverse complement.
CTGGCTAATGAACCAGTTGGTCAGAGATTAGTCACCTTCTCTGCTTTTACTCTCTGTTTAAAAGCATCACACACCTATTTCATTTTTATAGAATGGCTCACATTTCTGTAACAAACCTCTGAATACTTCTGTCTTGGCCAAACTAACTGAAAACCACAGAAAAGATGAACTGCTTTAAAACTGGGTATTGTCAGAAACAGTGTTATTTCATCTGTCTCTGCTGCTGCCACCAGTTCCTTGCAGATAGACGGGTTTCTTTACATTTCTCTTTGTAGGAGATTTTAGGTAAGTATTGAAATTCCTGAGATGCCTCTACTTTTTTTACCAATTGGAGTAAAAAATCACCTGTTTTGCAGTTCCAGAGCCTCAGCCAATAAAGTTATTTATGAGGGATGGAAAGCTGGCAGCCTTTTTTTTTTTTGTCTTGGGTAGGAACACACACGGTTCTTGGTCTATTACTTTGCTTGGGGGACAGTTTATATAGACTCAGTTAATAAGCACCCAATAATGTCTGTCTTTCTTGCTATCACACTGCTGTAATTGATGTGCATAGAGGAAAGCCTCAGAGTGATGTTTTCCTCCAAATCATCCAGGTTGTGTCTGAAATATGCCTCTGTAAGTCTGTTGAAAACAGGAATATGTTGCTGAACAAAGAGAAAATTCAGAGGTTACGGTACAAAAGCAAATTCTACTCTTGAGCAGTGCATACCTTTCATAGATATCAGTGGGAGATTCACAGAAGATTAAATAAATTCACTAAATTTTTTATCTAATACATGAACCTCAATTAAAAATTGAATACAGGCCTCTGCCTTGAAAGTACCAGACCCTCCAGACCTATCAGGGTTTTAATTCATGTTAATTCCAAATTTCTCCAGTGCCTAGAGCATGAATGATATTTTACTCAAAACCTGAGTATTACTTGTTAAATTCACAGCAGTTTCCAATCTGAATTATTGTAGCCCACAGCCACCATAAATTACACTAATTTGGACTAAAACACTCCTAATCCTGAGTAGGGGGATCCACATGGAGAACTAATCAGAAAGATTGTATTCTGATAATAAAAAGAATAGCTGTTTTAAAATAGGCTCCCTGTGAAGGCAAAACCCACATGCAAACAAATTGAAGGCAGAGTAAACCAAAATAATTGAAATGCTGATGAACTAGGAAAAAAAACAAAATAAGTTTAATAAGTAAAGTGTTTAAAGAGCAAATACAGAAGCTTGCAGGCAGAGTACCTACCTACGGCTTATGGTTTGGCAGGTCCCTGTTGCATGTCTCACCAACCCAGGATGTCCCACTCGAGTTAAGTGAATGTAAGTGGTAAGTAAATGAGTGTAAGGAGTTAAGTATGTAAGTGAAATTAAGGAAAGAAAGGTGGGTGTCTAGGCTGTGTAAAGAGGTCTTATTTCTCTTTCAGGGCAGTCAGTGGGAGGACTTCCAGACCAAGAGAATCTTCTGTCATTTTAAATATGAACTGAGTTTGGTCCAGGCAGCGCCTGTGTCTCCTGTGTGTCATTGAGGCAGTTGCAAGGAAAGGCTGAGAGAAGGGGGAATGACCCAGTAAGATGCTGAATTCAGCTTTTCGTAGTGAATACTAATGCCTGAAAAATTTATAGATAGATGTGTTCATGTGAAGCAACTGCCTGCTGGATTTGCTGATCGTGCAGGAGCGGCATGCAAAAACGGAGGAGGAGGGCAGGAAGGGAGGGCGGCTCTAGGACCCATGCGAGCCTTCCTGAGCAGGAGGTGGGAATTCTCCTCTAAGCCGGCAGGAGCCCGAGCCCAGGCTCAGAGCTCCTGCGGAGCCCGCAGAAAGAGCCGGGCGTGTGCCTCCGGAGCAGCACACCCAGCTGGGACCTGCCCGCAGCCCGCAGAGCAATGAACCGGCTCCCGCAGCTTCTGCTCTGGCTCACCACGGAGGGTAAGTAACTTATTTTTCTCTTCCCCTCCCACCATCCTCCTTATGGTGCAAATTCCCCCTTATGCCCAGGGACTCAGACTTATTTCAGTGCTCCTTCCCTTTTACCTTTAAAACCAGTAAAGCTTTTCTTTTCAAAACGGTGGAGGCAGGGGAGAGAGAGGAGGGAAAACAGAGGGAGGAGAAAGTGCTGGCATGAAACATATATAAAGGGGCTGACATATGGGATGATAAACCTTGCTGGTTGTTGATTATAAGTAAATTTTGTTCACTGAAATGAAGAGGTGGTCTCTAGTTTTAGAAAGGCTGTGCTGATGGAGGCTTGGAGGCTGGAGGCAGGTGCTGTCGATGTCCAGGGGTTCAGCCTGAAATGAACAGCTCAACCCCAGGATCACTTGGCCTCTCTGATTACTAGATTGCTTTCCTTGGGACTGTTTTGGAGAGGTGGGTTAAAGTAGTGCTCCAGGAGTCGTGAAGATTGCTTAAGGGAAAAGGAGTAGTTTGGCGAAGATGCTTTGTCTAAGGAGAGAGATGAGGGAGACAGTTAAAGGAAGAAGAAGGTATGAAAGATGGAGTTGTGAGCTCCTACCTAGAGTGGTGCTCAGGCTGGATTTTGAAAGGAATCTTTGTGCCACTCTGTTTGCCATTGTCAGCTTTGGTTCTGAACTGCAGCAAGAGGAACGAAGTTTGAGTGCACCCTCAGCAAGTTTGCCACTGACACCAAGCTGTGTGGGGCAGCTGACATGCTGGAGGGAAGGGATGCCATCCAGAGGGACCTTGACAGGCTGGAGAGGTGGGCCCATGCCAACATCATGAAGTTCAACAAGGCCAAGTGCAGGGTCCTGCACCTGGGTTGGGGCAATCTCAAGCACTGATATAGGCTAGGCAGTAACTGGCTTGAGAGCAGCCCTGGAGAAAAGGACTTGGGGGTGCTGGTTGATGAGAAGCTCAACATGAGCAGCCAGTGTGCACTTGCAGTGCAGAAAGCCAACCGTACCCTGGGCTGTGTCAAGAGAAGCGTAACCAGCAGGTCGAGGGAAGTGATTCTCCCCCTCTATTCCACTCTTGTGAGACCCCACCTGGAGTACTGCGTCCAGTTCTGGAGCCCCCATTAAAAGAAAGATGTGGACGTGCTGGAATGTGTCCAGAGAAGGGCCATGAGGATGATCAGAGGGCTGGAGTACCTGTCCTATGAAGACAGCCTGAGAAAGTTGGGGTTGTTCAGTCTGGAGAAAAGAAGGCTGTGAGGAGACCTTCTTGTGGCCTTCCAGTATCTGAAGGGGGCCTACAAGAAAACTGGTGAGGGACTTTTTGGGATGTCGGGTAGTTCTAGGACTAGAGGGAATGGATTAAAACTAGAGATGGGTCGATTCAGACTGGACATTAGGAAAAAAATTCTTCCCCATGAGGGTGGTGAGGCACTGGAATAGGTAGCCCAGAGAGGTGGTGGAAGCCCCATCCCTGGAAGCTTTTAAGGCCAGGCTGGATGGGGCTCTGAGCAACCTGACCTAGTGGGAGGTGTCCCTGCCCATGGCAGGGGGGTTGGAACTGGATGATCTTTAAGGTCCCTTCCAACCCTGACAATTCTATGATTCGAAGTATCAGTCGGAGGAAGATGTTAGGAGGAAAGCTGCAGTAAAAGAAGTTGGGAAGCGGCAGCATGCCCACACAGAACAATGGGAGGTTGGAGTGGGACACGTTTATTCTATGTGCGTAGCGTCAAGCAAACTCCTAAGGAAAATTAGGAGAGAAGAACGTGTATGAGGACACACTGAACTTCTTGGAGAACTGAAGTTACAATAGTACCCCCAGTGCAGAGACAGGGACATTATCTTGCCTCATAGACAAGGACCAGGAGACATTTCTGTATTTCTCAGCATAACAAGTCACGTTACTTTCAGGCAGGGAGGGAAGTAAGGCAGACAGGTTGTTGGGCACTACAGCTTGCTCTTGCTAGTGCAGGGTAATTCTCCATCTCTGGCTAAATGCTGAACGTATAGATATTTTCTTTTATATGAAGACAATCTGGCACATAAGTTTTTAAGCAAGTTTCATTCTTTAGTTCTATTTACAATTGAATGCCAAGGTATAGAACAGGTTTTAATTTCAGGCTTTTTCTGGCCTGTTATTCCTATTGGGAGGAGGTTCCTTTACTGTTCAAAGGGACCCAGGGCAAGTGTACCCCATGCAAGCAGAGCTGTGTGTCCCCACAGCCTCGATTCTCATGGCATGTGGACTCGTCCAGAGCTGCTAAGTACCATCCCAGTGTCTTTGGTGGAGTGACTTTCAACACTCAGCTGAGGTTAGTGTAAGGAACAGTCATTATATTTGCTGTGTGTCCAAGTCTGTGTTTTAAAGCATGAAGTATTAAGACAGAGATAAAAAAAGGTGTGTTTCAGAGAGAGCAAGTAAAGAGCTAAATGAAAAAAACACACATTTTACAATCTCCATCCAATCTTCTGCCAAAAAATAATGTCGGTCACCCAGGGAGAGGCTTGGATGCATGAGCATTTAACTGTGTAGCTGCTGTCACTATCTTCACATGGGGGGTTTTGTCTCACTGGGTTTTTATAAGCTCTCAGACTCTGCAGTCAATTATTTCAAAAAACACTTGTGTTTTCACTGAGGAAGTTTTCCTGGAGCATATTCTCACAGTGGCTTTACATTTCATTCTTTATTTGAAAGACCCGAGGTCTTGGTGACGGGGGAGTTTGCAGGTCCACTTTTTTTTTTCTCTTTTGTTTTACTGACTGATATATGGCTTCCTAGTGAGCTGTATCCTAAAAGGATAATTTCAGAGTTCCCATCCAGTGAAGATTTTTGGCACACTAAAACAGTGCAAAAATTAAGACTCTCTGAGAAAATTCTGAAATTTGTAGAGAATAACAGAAGAAAAAAAAAACCCAAACCAAACCACTCAGAAAGAGAACCCTAAACCCGCCACCACCAAACCCAGGAAAGGACTCAGTGCACAAATGTGCATTGTTCAGTGTCAAAGCAGCTTCAGTCATTTGGAGGCTGAGGTTGCACACTAGCCTCAGGTCTCCGGAGATTGCTAGGAAAAAGATAAAAAAAAGCCACTAGATGAATGTGTGGGAGAATTTTCTTTTCACTTTAAGCACCAACGTTGCTTTGAGACTTCATATTGGATAATTTTCTTTGATTTCTTGAGCTTGATGGACAGGATAGGTCAGTCCTTCTCTACAAAAAATGGGGTTGTGCTTGGATGTCACGATCTTGTCTTTGCATGTGACGGGCAAGCTATCAGCGCAATACACATCCCAGGCAAACCTCAGACACCTTTCCAAAAGTGTAGTCCTGTTTATGCCATTGCTTAGAGTTTGACTCTTGAGTATAACAACAGTCCTCGAGATAGTATTAGTAGAGGCATTTTGTCAAGTCTTACTTTACAGCCCTTTCCAATATTTGTAGTGAAGCTGTTAGAGAACAGGGTATCTATCTTACTTGTAGGTTCAGCCTTAGTGAATAATTTGGGGTTTTGTTGAAGCCTTTCAAAGGCAGAGAGGCATAGGCAGGTTGATGGCAAGTTTCGGAGTAAGCCAGCCAGCCTTTTGTTTGTTTGTGGCATATCAGCATGGCAATGGTGAACGCCCCGTTCCTGGATGCTACTTCCTCCTTGCATTTGTCTAACAAACTGTTTTCACAAGCCCTGAGGGTTTTCTTCCTCTCTCGGGGTTTGTCCACCTCTCAGAATTGAGCTGGTCTGTTCTATGGAGTATAAAATGGTTTAAGTTTGGTCAGTTCACACGTGCATGAAGATGCTTTCATAGGACTACCTCATTTTGTTGTCAGCCAGCTTAAAATAAACCAGTGCATTGGTCTCACTCGGACAAACCTTTACTGCTTCATGTATCCCTCTGCTGAGAGGAGAGCTTGCCAAGAGTGGAGAGGACAGGGCTCTGCATTTTCTTTTGCCTCTTCATTGAAGAACTGCTCTCTTTAGTTCCTTTTCTTGTGCCTGCCTCCGTGTAACTAAGGTAGTGCACAGGTACAGTAGTGGTTTCAGTATTTCCAATTAAATAGTTCCAACCAGGAAAGCACCTTGAAGTTTATCTTAAGAGTTAGGTCCATGGCCCTTTACTGTGCAAGTGAGAGAGTATCTGCAGATACTGTGCCCAGTCTGGATACGGAATTCAAGGCACTATGGCTGTCACTGGAAGTCAAACTTTGGATGGATGCCTTGAAATAAACAGTTCTTTTTAAGTCACAGGTGTTACAAAGTTAAGTACTCTTTGAAATACAATGGAAAAGGATAGGGTAAATCTATGAGAATCCCACAGGAAGGGAGCACATGCAGACAAACCCTAGGGATTTGTAAACTACATCAAGAGAGAGGATTAAGGTGGAGGAGGAAGAAATCAAATAGTGAGCCATGTGTACTGTTCCACTGGCGCTGAAGACAGCGCCTTGTGATCAGCTACAGGAGAATTCTGTCTTTCCCTCACTGTTAAATAGTTGCACAGTTTCTAATTAGTGTGTGAGATCAAGTTGGAGAAAAGGATGACACACTTCTGTGATATTCCAGAAGTATTCCTCTCCTGCCCTGCTGAGCCCTAAACTTTTAGATATGCAGGGGGGTCCCTGTCTTCAGGCTGCTCGTGGGTGTGATGGGCTACATGCTGGCGGTGCTGGTGTGGAGAAGTGTGTCTGCAGTGTTTGTGACTAGAGTGGAGAGAAATTTTGTCTTGAGTTAATTTTAGTGGAAAATGCTGATGTGGTGACACTAAAATGCTTTATAAAGTGGTCTGGGGTTTGAGCTGTTACACAGGAAGGTTTGTTTTGTGTGTGCATCAGTTAGTTCATATTGAGACAGTCAAAGGAGTCTAGCTGGTTTAATGTTTTGGGTTTTTTTTAATTCAAACTTCTGCTTAGAGAAGTCTTGCTCAAAAATCTTAATTTAAAATTTTTTTTAAAAGTCTTAAAACATCGTTCACTATCAAATGTTTAGTTTTGAAATGAAATGTTCTAGTTCAACACTTGTTGGTCTTTGCAGTTTTACAAAACTTCTGAAAAATATTCAGGTTGACAGGTGTTTTATTATTTTTAATTTCTTTGGGCTTACCAGTAATTTAGAAAAATCCTGTTTTAAAGCTGCCCGGTTGTCTTGTAATACCACATGCCAGTTTATACGTGGATTTGTGTGTGCAGATGAGTGTCCTCAGACTGGTGTTTGCTACTGCACATATACCCAGTGGTTGCTGCTGCTGTTTGTAGCTTGATACTGGATTGAATTCCTCAGAATTAAAGGAAACAAAGACAACCTGAACTTTTTGCAAACCTTTAGTAATAGCAGAAGCACAAAGCAGCTGCTGAGAGGGGAGGCAGGTGTCCTCTTTCCAGAATAAATGGAGAGGAAGGAATCCATGGGGTTCTCTGTTAATGTAAATTGATGGACTTCTGTGGGAATACAGTTATGGCAGCGCAACATCTTGTCTTCTGTATCTGGAGACTTTTATCCGAGACTCTTACGAGTAAGCATGATTTCTGTATTGAATGCTTAAATCAGAGGAGGAAAATAATGACATTAATTATGTTAATTAATTGGATCAGGCTTATAGTCTTTTCCTGTCTCAGCATCAGTCCTTCCTCTTACAATTCCTCTTCCTCCCATTCCATTATAATTGCTCCCCTGCTTCTCTCCTCTCCTGGCGTGTAGCAAACCCAGCCTGCTAGCAGTAGGACAGGGTGTGCACATAGATGAAACCCATGGCACATGGGAGAGCAGGCCAGCTTGGAAAAGAGGTGAGACTGCCAGCTTGCAGTTGGTTTGACTGATGTGCTCTGAGTGAGCAGGGATAACAGAGATTTCTTGTGAGAGTGGTGATGAATCACACCAGTGGGTTATGTGTGCACAGGAGGAACAGGTAGATTGTGACTGGTTCAGCACCATTAGGGGTTGGAGGGGCTACGCCTGGGGAATACCAGGTTCCTGCTTTTTTATGCTGGAGGTACAAGAGGGGAGCTGAGGGTGTAGGACCTTTAAAACCAAGCAAATGTGATGCCAGGACCTCCCTGGGTCTCTGTGCCGCCTGAAGGACTAAAGCTCCCAAGTAAGTGGCGGAGTGTCACTGAAGCACTTTTCCTCCCTCGTGTGCTGTTTCTGGGAGCTTTCCTCAACGTGATGTAACTCCATACTGTACCTTCTTCCAGTATATATGCTGCTGGTGCAATTGGGCCTATGAGGAGTAATGAAAATAGAGAAATGACATGAAAGGAAATGGAGATAGCCTTCCAGTTTTTCTCAAAGCTAGAAAAAGCAACTCCGCCATATGTACTGAGGAAATAAAGAATTCAGAATTTCAGTAAGATGTTCATCCACTAGCTAGGTCTTATCTTTTTAGGAGAATTTCAGGTTGGTTTTCTATATGTGCTCCTTAACATAAAGCTGCCTGGAAAATCATGAAACTTTACACAATTTTGTAGAAACTCGTCTTCCGCTTGTCGGTGAAAAACTTAAGGTTTCTAACTGGCTTTATATTTATTTTAGGCAGTTGGGTTACAGAATTGTTGTAGGTCCCTTCCAACAGAACTCTTCTATTCCGTTCTCTATGAAGGGACATGACAGCAGGACTGACTGAGTTTAGAAAACCAGATGAGATGCTTATTGACATGGCAGGCTCATCAGGGTTAAAGATGGTCAGGAATGAGACTGAAGTACAGAATTAAAAGCTGAAGTCTTTCCAAAAAGCACAGATCTATCCTTGCAACTCAGCTTAACTTTTGCCCTATCTGATGGGAGAGCCGTGTCTGTTAATAAGACATCACAGATTTCCAGCTAATTGCTATCTGAAATCCCATAAGCCTTTGGTACGTCAGCCAAGAAGGATGCATTTATTCATGCATTTCAGTTGCTCACTTAGTTGCTTTCTTCTCCCAGTCTGTAGCACAGCATGTGTTTGAGGGTATAAACAGCTAAACTCTCTGGGGTTAAAGCATCCACACCTCTCCCCTGTGTCTATGTTTATGTAGATATATATTCATATATTAAAAAAATAGGGGTGATAAAGTAACTGAGTGGGACCCACGCTGGGAATTGACATGGAGGGATGTGATGGTGTTTTGGTACGCAGAATAAAGTGCAGGAGGTGAGAAGCATCTGTCCGTGCATTGTCATGGTGAAGAGTTTTTATGCCATCCGGGAGCCAAATGAAACCCAAACTGGAGCTTTTTCACCCACCTTGAATCAGAACCAACCCAATAACAGCAGTTGTATTGCAACATCAATGAGAACTGAACCCGATGCGTTACTGGTTCAGAGTCAATTTGCTGGAATCTTACTTCCCACAGCAGAGATGCCATTGGCGTGGGAGCAACCTCAAACTGTGGTGGGCTTCCGAGCAGTTTCACATCCACCTTCCACTTCCCCGTGAGACCCTCACAAACACTGGCCTCCACGTAGCAATGCAAAGCTGGTTTGAGTGGCTCTGTGGCTGTGACCAAGACGGTTTTCTACCTGTTGAGGGTGAACTCTTGAGTGCTCAGTCACTCCCCTTTGTAGCTCTGCCTCACAACTTCTGCTCCGCTTTCCTGGCCTTAGGGAGGCAGGAAGAAATGTGAGGATACACAGAGAGGATGGGAGGTAGCCAGGGCTGGGCAGAGGAGCAGGACAGAGGAACTCTTTTCCAGTGGAGGTCATGAGCCCAGGCAGTGTGGTTTGGGATTACCAAAAAAAAAGGGTTAACAGCTGTCAGCCTGAACCTGAGCAACAAAGCTGAATCCAAACTGGAACTGAACAGAAAAACTGCTTTGCTTCGCCAGATAGTTCGTTTGGCAGTTTTGCAGACCCCAGTGACTTAGCTAATATTTTAGACAATGTAAGGAGCATGGACAGTTACACTTACACACTTCTGCTACCTTAGATGTCTTGATTTTTTTTTTCCTGTCTCTGTTGTTAAATGTAACTGCGGTCTTAATTTTCCAAGTATCTGCTATTTATATTTTTTTTCCTACCGAATTCTGAGTCATTAATACATATTTGCTACTTTGACTTCAGTAAATGGAATCACAGAAAACGACTGATTGAAATTTCCCTGGTCTTTAACATGTTTTTAGGGTTTGCTCGATGGCATTTTAATGTATATTATGCTGGAGTCCAGATCTCTTTACACAAGTAACACTTTTAAAGCGTGTAATTCACAATGGGAGCATTTTCTGTGTTCATAATCACTACAGGAGCCCAAATAGTATTTAAAAGCTCTGAAAGAAGCTTTCTTTAACCCCATGCAGGCTAACAGTTCAGCCTAGATTTTAATGAGACACTGAACTTTATGAATGTTATAAGCCCTGTTAGCATCGTCATCGTAGAATACTGCTTATCACTATGTTTTTGCAACTTTCTTGAAGTCCCATGTGCCTCCTGGCCCTTATAGTTCTAAAAGGCTCTTAGAAGAGTTTAAACTTTCCCAGAGTTTGCCAGATTGTGTTGTCAGTCTATTGCAATCCTAGAGAAAAAATCTGAAAGTCAGTAAAATTTGCAAAAAATAACCTTGTGTATTAATTATAAGCCAAATGAGGTGAATAAACTAAGCTGGCTCTTACTTAGTTATGTCAAAAGAGCTTGTGTTCTGACTATTCAGGTAGATAGAAAAATGAAAGACTTTTGCAGCTCTAGTTCTTTTCACCTCTTCTAGACCTGTGCTAAATTGGTCTGATTAGCCACAAAGATTTAGCTTCCCCCCTAAAACTTATTTTCTTTTTAATTTCTTGATAAGTTTTGGACAGGACATGGCCTTTTTATTTTTTCTCTTCCGATTGTAATAACCAAACTTTTTTTTTCCTCTCATGTGCCTTCCTGCATATGTATTCATGAAAATTAATGAAAGGAAAAATCTGGGGTTTTTTTTCCTGATGGAGGATAATTTTTTATTTTAGGACCTGAAAAGGTACAGAAAAAAGCTTTGCTTTAAACAATCTTCTGCACTTTTCTCAGTGGATGCAGGTATCCAAAACTGTACAATATTCGAGGATTACTTGTAATCGTTTGTGATAATATTTTAATTGTCTATTTAATGTATAGATCACCATTTTGCAGGGGCTTCTGTGATATGTGACTGTACAGGCTATCAGCTGTGGGAAATCTAGCAAATAGTTATTTTCTAATTAAGCTTCAGCAGCATTTACATTCACTGCTGTACCAGGGTCTGTGCAGATTATACTAGAGGAGTTGTTTCATTACTGATAAGAAACTGCTTTGTGGCTGCAAGGAGGATTGACAAGAAGCAACAGCCCAAATAATAATGTTACTGACATTCTTCTGCTGAGAACAGTGGTGGTAGGGGGTGCCTTATGTCAAGTAAATATAAGATTTCAAACATAAAAGTGCTGATTCTTCCACTGGATTTCTTAGGGCTCTTGAGACTGAGTGAATATGAAAAAGGTCAACATTCAGATATTTAGCCCATCTTGACCTCTCCTGCCAAACCCCAAGCGGCAACTGGATCTCATCTTAGCTGTAGCAGTCAGACTGTGGGGATGTTCGAAATTTTCTAGGTTAAAAGGTAGCTTGCTTTTTTTTTTTTTTTTTGTAAATAATTCTAATGGTCCTGTTGCAGTGTGACCCTTTACAGCTTGTGGAGGTACAATTGAGATGGTGGTTACTGAGTGAGGACAAGAATGGATTCAGTCTCCCGGTGGGACCAGAGAAAAGTGAAGGGGAGCAGGGGGAAGGAATTGTTTGGGGAAACTCTTAAGCTGTTAGTTTTTTTTCTGAACCTCTCCCTCTGCTCATTGAAATCAGTGTCTTGTGACAGTAATCTGTAGGTTTGATACCTGACCTTAGACTAGGTGAACTAGCTTAGTGATGTCTGCTTTCCATTCCCTCAGAAAGAATGAACCTCCGTAGGACTTTTTACTACTGTGAAAATACCTACAATCCTCTTCTGCTAAATAAAAAACATTGTTGTTAGCTATCTACTTCTGTTCAGGACAATTTCTTTTTTTTTTGGACCTTGTTCATTTTTTGCATCCAGTTATCAAACCTTTTAATGGTTTTAGAGGACACAAAGCCTGAATCCTATAATTGGTGCTACAGTACTGAGGAATAAGAGTTACACCATATTGTTGTGTCGCCTTCAAGTCTCCCCTCTAGCCCTTCAGATAAAAGAGCCTGTTTTCAGCTTTGATCCTCACTGCGTACAGCCTGCTGCTAAAGGGGGTGCTCTGAAACAACTGGGGAGAGAATCGAATTTGTTCTGAAGGTGGAGATGTGGGGTTTGCATTTATAATCTGAAAGGGAGAAAGTAAAATAGTTTTCGGCTCAGCTTTAAAAAGCTATAGTATACACAGAAGTGCTCCCGTGAATTTTCAAAACCAGGTCAGCTACATTTAAGAATACTCTTAAGGATGTCCTTTTATTCTTGGTGACTCAAACACAAAAAGGAGCTAGAAACAAAGCTGGTGAGAAATGACAGCTGATATCGCCTTAGTTTTTCTGAGCTTGGCAAAGGGTAAATATATAGCAAGGACCCTTTTCTGGTACCTAAACTCTTCAAGCTCAGGTTTTACATCACAAGATAGGGTTAAAAATCATCAAATTAAACCAAACATATTTATGAGCCATCTGGTTTCTGAGTCTTTCCAGTTTGTGTTTGCTGTCCTGGGTAACTATTAAGCAATTTTTGTTGCTATAATTTTCATGTCATTACATGACTTCAGAAACTACATGTTTAAGAAAAACACTGTAGAGAACTGAATTCAGAATAGAATTATAAGCTCTGGCAGAACTGGAGACATTTGTCATTCTTTCAGTCATCCTAATGTACTAGTAAAAGTGAATGTACAGAATAAAGCCAATTTCCCTTTTAATTATAGAATCATTCTGGTTGGAAGAGACCTTCGAGATTATCAGGGCCAACTGTTAACCCAGCACTGCCAGGTCACCTCTAAACCATGTCCCTAAGTGCCACATCTTTATGTCTTTTAAATCCCTCTAGGGATGGGGACACCACCACTTCCCTGGGTGGCCTGTTCCAGGGATTTACAACCCTTTCAGTGAAGAATTTTTTCCTAATATCTAATCTGACCTCCCCTGGTGCAACTTGAAGCCGCCATCTCCTGTCCTATCAGTTGTTACCTGGGAGAAGAGACCAACTACAACCTCCTTTCAGGCAATTGTAGAGAGTGATAAGGTCACCTCGGAGCCTCCTTTTCTCCAGGCTAGATGACTCCAATTCCTTCAGCTGCTGCTCTTAAGACTTGTTCTCCAGACCCTTCCCCAGCTTTGGACATGCTCCAGCACTGTGACTTTAATTTAAAGTCAGGCTAAGGGGACTGGAAGGCTGTATTATCTAGCTCTTACAATGTGATAAGGGGAATCAGATTTCCTAGGGCTGTCTTCTGGTTCTGCCGCAAGCTTTCTATATGATTTGGGGAAGGCTACTTAGTCTTGGTGCCTTAATCCTTTTCCTGTTTTACCTATTTTATCTCCCTTATTCAAATATGGTGAGACATAAACCAGTACGTTCTCATTCCTTGAAACAGATCCAATACACAGAATTATTTTTTGGCCGTTTTTAAAAGAAATTAAATTAAGGAGAGTCTTTAGCTCCATTTCAGTGGAAATGTAGATGTGTTGCTTTGGGAAACAAAAAAGGTTATTTATTCTTTCACATTAAATGTTGTTACTGATAAAAGCTTTCTGACAGCATTGGCTTTTCCATTGGTGAAGGAAACAAAAGTGTTCTTCCTAAAACGATGCATTTTTATTGTTTTTCTATAATATATCCTTATCTGCTCCTGGAGAAGACACAGCACCAATGAATAGATGTGAAATTCCCTCTTGTTTCTGTGGAGACATGATTGATATTCTTCATGCCAGCTCAGTCATTTGTAACAGTGAGTCAACTTTCAGGGTATAGTTTCATCTTAGGAAGAAAGAGAGGAGACAATACAGCTGTAATTGCTGGTGCTGGGTTTCTAGGTGCAACCAAATGCTGGTGCTATTTGAAAGCGAGACATTTTGTGAATGCTAACTGAAGTACAGTCATCAACTTCTCTTTCTCCATCTCCTTCATCTTTTCGACAGAGCTGTGTGCTGAACATTATCAATTTTACTAAGTCAAATTTGATTTTATGGGCCCTGGAACTTTTCTGATTATTCTGCCTGCTGTGCAAAGCCTTTCCCAACCCCCTGCACCTTGTCAGCCCTACTGCCATGTCTGGCTCTTTCTCCTGTGGCTTGGGATCTCTTATACACAGCGAGTAGGAGCACCTGGCAGATTGAACTTAGTGAAGGATACGTTGCTGTCTTTAAGTTTTCTAAGAAGCACACAGGTTATTTCTCTGCTTCCATTACTCCTTTAAATGAATGCAAAGCAAGCACTCAGTGTCTCCCTGCCTTTAAGTCTCAAAGCCCAGATTCTCAGCTGCACTAAGGGGTAGAAATAAGTGTGTGCAAAGAATAAAGCGCACGCTGCTCTCGCACTGGGTAAGTGTGCTTTGGAGGCCAGCATTGCTCACAGCAGCAGAGAACGCTAGCCGTGATGCAAGGAAGATGTTTGAAATCTTGGCTGCTAAACTGTATAAATACCCTGCTGAAATCTGTGCTCGGTTTCACGTTCCACCTTCATAGCCTCCTCTGAGTGTTTATTTGACTCCTTTCCTCTTCTGGAGTCCAGCTGGCATGGAGAGGCTCAGCTGTTAGAAAGCTCATTTGGGAGTCTCAGCTGGCACTGGCAGACTCCATACGATGTTGGAACACTTGCTGGCAAAGTTGTGGTCCCTACCTTGGAAGCTGACTACAATTTTGCCTGAGGCTGTGAGGAAGACATTGGAAAGGTGTATGACTCTTGCCTAGAGCTGCCCAGGCCATGCTGGGGAGATGATAGTAGGTGTAGATGTTTGTCCACCTTCACTGACATGGTAACCACATCTCCTTCAGAGACACAGACCTGGGCACTGCGCTGTGTGCCCTCGGCATGTTGATGTGGAGGTAGGAGGTACAGCAGTGGCCACAAATGCCTTCAGAGCCAAGTGCAGGTCTCCCTAAGCCCAGCACGCTGCAGCCTGCTCCCTCACAGGCCTTTGTCAACAAAGCCTGATAGGCTGTGTAATCTGGCCTTGTTCAGCCTTGGGAAGGCTCAGAGGAGACCTTATTACCATGTCCCAGTACTTGAAGGGTGGCTGCCAAGAGGAAGGAGACTCCCTTTTTTACAAGAAGTCACATGGCGAAAACAAAGGGGAATGGTTACAAGTTGCTCCAGGGGAGATTCTGGTTGGAGTCCAGAAGAAAATTCTTTACAATGAGAACAGTTAAACATTGGAAAGGTCTCCCAAGGGAAGTGGTGGACTCCTCTGCACTGGGCAGTTTTAAGACTCAACTTGACAGGGTGCTAGGCCAACTCACTGAAACTATTTACTTATTTATTACTTTAAAAGTTGGACCAGATGATCCTTGAGGTCCCTTCCAACCTGGCATTCTATGGTTCTGTGACTCTATGATTACTGATGTCCTGGGAACCGAACTGGCTTCCCACATGCCTGAGACAAATGTTAACACCTCATGTTCCTCTGAGTAGAACTCAGTATGTGTAAAGAAGACAATAAAACAGGAATTCAGTGTCCCAACAGCAACTGCTCTCTAACCAGCCCTCCCAATAATACTGTTCTGTAGATGGATACAATAACAGATTCTAGCTGGAATGCTTCAGCTGTGGTTATGGCACTAGGACGGGTTACAGGGCTATTTCTTAATGCAAGATGAAATTATTTCTTGTTGAAGCCATTCCTAGGTGGAGGGCAATGCAAATAGAATCATAGAATCATTTAGATTGGAAAAGACCTTGAAGACCATCAAGTCCAGCTGTTAATGCTGCACTGCCAAGTTCACCACTAAACCATGTCCCTCAGCACCACATCTGGATGCTTTTTAAATACCTCCAGGCATGGGGACTCTACCACTCCCTTGGGCAGCTGTTCCAGTGCCTGACAGCCCTTTTGGTGAGGAAGTTTTTCCCAATATCTAATCTAACTTCCCCTGGTGCAACTTGAAGCCACCTTCTCCTGTCCTTGGGAGAAGAGACCAACTCCCACCTCACTACAACCTCCTTTCAAGCAGTTGTGGAGAATGATAAGGTCACCCTGGAGCCTCCTTTTCTCCAGGCTAAACAACCCCAGCTCCCTCAGCTGCGCCTCATAAGACTAGTTCTCTAGACCCTTCACCAGCTTTGTTGCTCTTTGGACACACTGCAGCACCTCAATATCTGTCTTGTAGTGAAATGCTTCAGCATCTGCTTCCAAAAGAATGTGCCCTCTACTATTGACTGCGCAGCTCCCTCAGAGTATGTGTGTTGTGTGTGCTCTGACACGTTTCCTCTTTGCTGTAGATAACGTGGAGTTCATCCTCTGCCTGCAAAGAAGCAATAGCTTTTATTGAGCAAGTTGATGGCTGTTGAGGTGATAGGGATTCTTGGAAGTGCTTAGGACACTTCTCATATTTACAGTGTCATTTGCAACTTCCTGATGCAGAGAAGTTGAAGCTTCTTCAGGGAATGCTGGCACAGAAAGAATGTTTTGAGATGTGTGATTCTGTGAGAGCTCTGGAAGAAGCTTGTTGAGCACCGATGGGAGACTGAAATGACACCGGTAATTTTTCCATATTACTCTTTCCTCCGATGGAATGATATCTAACGGAGTACCAGGTGGGCAGTGGGAACTCTTGAGAGTCAAATATAGAAAAGAACAGTACTACTCAAATATGTATTTGGTCTTTTCCTGTGCATGATAATCTGCTAATTACAGCTACAGTTTCAGGCTGCTTACAGCTGAAAAGGTAAAATGAGATGTTGAAGGAGTTGTCCGAGCATCATCTAAACGGAGAGAAACTGTGACAAGTGTGCTGCATTGGATGGGCACAGTGAGCCAAGGAGCCCATGCTTAGTCTGGTAGCACCCTTCTGGATGTCAGAAGAGTGTGCACTGAAATTATAGGAATTGTGTAGAATTCCAGAACCTTTCAGGCAGTGCCTGCATAAACTGTGAGGAGCTACATTGCCACTGTGAGGCATTTTGTCACCTTGCAAACTGCCTTGTGTAAGGGACTCCACACTGATATACTGCACTAGGGGCAGAGCCAGGTTTGCTTTAGGACTTGTCATGATTCAGGCTTTTACCAGAGGCCAACAGAGAAGAAAACCGCGCAAGCTCTTGACCTCACATTGTTTGTTTTCCTCATTGTGCTGGCTCATGTGTGCTGGCTGGTGTCCTGGGAGCAAAGAACTAAGGCTGTCTGCTGTTCATTTTAGCTTGCTTGTTTGAGGACTGAGGAATAGAAACCTCATTTTTCTCCCTTGTGTAGGCAGATCTGGAGTGACTCCTTGCCGGCAAGAAACTCCAGCCGCAGACTAACAGTAGTCAGGCACTGATCTTTAGGGTGACTCTACTGGCGTACATAGCCTCTTTCGTAATCTTCCGTAAAGGCCTGGGTAAATTAAGTAATTACTGAAAGGAGCTGATGGTCTCATACCATTTCCCCACTGATCACTTCTAGAGAGCGAGTACTCTTCTCATGATTCCAAAATAACTTAGTACTTTGGGAAGGTAAGTGGTGGTGGAGCAGGTCTGGAGTCCGGCAGCCACCATACTTCATGAGTTCACTCTAATAAAATATAGTTTCATTTTCTCCTGGACAAACATAAGAGCTTCATTTGAGATATCCAGTGAATTCAACGTTCATGTGTTCCGTTTGATTGCATCTGGTGTTTTTTGTGCTTGTGTCTTGTGCAGATCAACAGTTTCCAGACATATCAGAAAATGCATCCAGTTGAGTTTCCCTACTGCTTGCAAATGCAATAGTTCAGGACTGGTGGAAGGGATTGTCCCCAGTCGTTTTCTTCCAGGCACTATTTTGTTCATTGGTGTTTAATCAATTTATCCGTGGTCTGAAAGGAAGTCAGAAGTTTTCCCAAGAATCTTTGTTTCTTTGCAGGCAATCATTCTGGTTTCTTCTGCTTTGATGTCCTTGTACTGATTTCACACTGGAGTGGGGTTTTTTTTGGTGACATTCTCATCTTCAGCCTGAAGCTTAAGGCAGGCTGCTACATCTTTGAAAGGAATGAATGAGAGAGGCCCCTTTATCTTAAAATGGATCAGCTCAGTCCTGGTCTATCAGACATTTGGGTTTTCTACCTCTTGTTCCCTTCCATAAAGCTGTCTGGATAGAAGAGCTGGGGGATATTTTCAAAGCACAGCTTGTAGATGTTCGGAATATAAGAATAGCCATGATAGTGATGGCTCTGCCAGTGCATTAGTGTAATTGATAAAGTTGTCAAAACCTGAAGCTCATCTGTGCAGTAATGAGAGATAGTAATCTGAGGCCCTCTTCCTTGGGAGGAAAGAAATTCCTAATTTCACTGTTTCTATTTTGGCACTGATCCTGAAGGGAGCCTTTAAAGGAAAGGAAGGACTCATTATATTTAAGGACTTCCTGTCAGAAGTTAAATAAAAGCCTTCATAGGAAACATCCTCCGTTAGCTGCTTTCCATTTGGGAATTGTGGCATAGTAGCCCAAAAATCTTCTCTCTAAATCACACCTTACTCTCTTGGAAGCCAAAAATAAAATAAAATGAAAAGCCAAGATAAAGTACCACCTTTATAGTTATAGTCACTCTTTATAACTCACGGTCTTCTGTTCTATGTGTTCTGAGAACAGTAGGATCATCTGGCTATCATGCTCACTTTATTTTACATTTCTTTATTAGAAGAGGGAAAAAAGTGAAAAAACAGAAATGCAAGTGACCACTGTTCTGTTTGCAAAGTCAGTTTCCTACCAAAAGCAGACTAGTACAATTAATAAAGCTTGGTTATGTTTTAGGACATAAGCAAAAGCTGTGTCATGTTTTTTCAGCCCAAAGGTGATTTTTTTGATCCAAAAAAATGAGGTTCAGATCTTGGCACAAATGACAGAAGTGTCTTTGAAAGTAAAGAAATGATTTGCCAAACAGCCATTAAGTTGGTCTAAGTCATCCCTGACTTTTGGTCCGTTCAGGAAGTCCTGAATACCAGGGCTCTCCACCCTCTCAGAATGTTACACCAACTCCAGTTCTGCAGTTTGAAAGAAGATTCTACACCTCTTACATTATTCTGGCTGTGTGTTAACGTTTTCATACCGGAGAGTCACTTCTCAGGTGGCAAATATTTCTAACAGAGTGAACAAGCTTAGTCCTAAGCCTTTCCATAAGAGAAACTTTGTGCACATCTTAGGAGACTGCCCAGACTCACCTTCCTCCAAAGACGTGGTTCTCATGCTACTCTGAAACAGTTAGCAATGAAAACATGGCTCTCTTTAATACCACCAGGGCTCCATATTTATTAAACTGTCTTCTTATTAAGAAAACTGTTTATATTGTTTATATCTGCATCTTTCATCTTTACGATTATTACTCAAAGTTACCAGTTAATGCCAGAGTTCTCCAGAGCATAATATAAACATCCTCTCCCTTTTCCATGCCCTTTTTTTATTTTTATTTTTTTGGGGGTTTGGGGGAGAAGATGTCATGATGTAAAAGAATAGGATGTGACCCCTGAAGAATTTACAGGAGACACCAGAGAATGAGCAGGATAAAAAGTCCTTCTGCCTTCTTTGCAGCCATCAGGCTGGGCACGACCTTAACAAGCCCCAAGTAACACAGAGTGTTGGTAATGCACTGAGGAATTTAATTCAGCGTCTTTATCATGAAGAATGCAAGGGATACTGCCAGAAGGTTCAGTTTTTAATCTTGTACTTTTCTCCAGCCTAGTTTAGCCACTGAAGGGCTGATCTAGACAGAAGTCTTTTTACTGTCATGTCAGAGATTTTTAGCACATGTTAAGAACTACAAAGTGAACGCCCGACAAAACAATTCACTGCATGGCATGTACTGTAGGATTCTTTTTGGCCAACTTGAACCATTTAGTAGGTGAGCGGTTTAAGCTCATCTTCTAGTCTCTTCCTGTAATACTTTTCTCTCTCTGTTAACTAGGTTGCATTTAACACCTGAGTACTAGGTGGCTGAAGTCATAAATCCCACTCTTATGTATTTACTGGATAATTTATGCAAGGAAATGTTTAATTTCTTAACAGTACTCTTGTGCATCCCATCTTTTCACAACTTATGCTTATGAAAACTAAATTTTGGCATGGAGCAATTGGAATCTCTCCTTCTGGAAAGGAATTTGGCACATACTGAGAGGAGACTTGTGGCAGTACTTCCCTATTTTCCTGGCGATACTGAAAAGAAATTGTAGAGGATGGAATCTTCCATCTTGCTTCATATCGCTACTGCCAAGGTGCTAGTGGTAGGCATACTGCTAGATGAAGTTTAGCAAAAAATTCCTGTATTCGTAGTCTCATATGAAAATATAATTTGAGAAAGATGGGAGAAAGATGGTCCTTTCTGACAAAGGAAAACCACAAGACCACAAGCTCTGATACAGCTGCGTAAATCTGATCTGTTGACTGGAAAGCTAAATTAAAAGTTGAAATATTTGTGATGGAAGTGAAAAGTAAGATGAAACAAGTTACTGTGAAAAACAGCCTGGGCGCTAGATGGAAAGTTAGCTGTTTGTAACGTTGGTATGAGGTGCGTTTTGCTGATACTAGAATCAGTGGCCCACCTATCAATGACCTGTGCCTGGCACACAGGCTGTAAATGAGAGTACATGAATGTCAGTCATCAGGTCAGATTGTTGCCAATGTGATGGCAAAGAGTCCTCTCAAAAAAAGAAACAGAAACCACAAAGGTTGTACACTTCTGAAACCTACTCTCTGTGGACAGACCTGGCAGGTCCCTGTCAAAGCAATCCATTTATTATTCTTTTTCTATTACCTGCAAAGCAGCTGAATATCACTGTGGAAGCTGGGAGCTCACTGCCCTAACACTCCCTGCTCTATTCCCTGGAGACCTAACGTATTCTTTAACATCCGTACCGCATAGTGGATCGTAAAGACTGCAATACCAGTGAGAAAACTAATGAATGCCATTAAAAAAGAAAAATCCATGAAGGAAAGGCAGCTGTGTTTTCATACAGGTTTAGCCAAAAAGAACATAGAAGTAAGTTTCTGCCATGTTTTGGGAAGCTGATGGAGTATGTCCTTGTCATTAGAAAATCACCAGCTGCACGTGTGGTTTTAAACTGGTGGGTTTGTTGCAACTTCAGGGTGTTGGAAGACTGAAAAGAACTCAGGAGCTGTAGGGAACGTTCATGTGGAAAATCCCATTATAGTCTCTAGAGAATAAGGTAGGTTTAAGACAATTTTTTTATTCCATGAAAGATTGTCTTTTTAACTATATTCCTATTGTTAATTAATCAAATGTAATACAACTTTTCCATTATTTTGCTCAAGATTGTAATCCAGATCCAGCATATCATTTGGTTCCCCTTTGCCCATTTTTAAACATCAAGAAAATGCTCACTTTCTTTTCACACTGAGATGCTTCCAGCGCTCTAAGACTTTCTAAAATGAACACTATGGCAGAGGGACCACCAGCCGATTTGTTAAGGACTTTGGGGTTCAAGCTGTCTAGAGCTCTTAATTTTTAACTTGTATATGCCTAAGGAGGTAGTGGTCTTACATTCTTACATGGCATACATGTACTATGAGGTTTTTTTCCCTCATAAATACAGAATCTGCTGTCAGTGGAACAATTTGCCTTTTCACCATCATTATTTAGAACTTCATGATTGCTTTTAAGCAAATGACCGTGTCTTTATTCCCTCTTGTGCTGTGTGCTATCTAATAGTAAGTCGTGCATTCAAATCTTGCAGAACTAAGATGGCAGTGGTGTAATAGAGCAGGTCACATTCATCTCTTCTTTTCTCTAACGCAGCCTGTCCTTCCTATGCAGATTTATAATCTCATGGCAGCTTTCCTCCTATCTCAAGGGTTCTGAAAAGGTGTGTACCCAGGAGCTAATTACTGAGACAGATACACCAGTTGCTAGTTCACTGGATATCTGTTAATAATTTGATACTTCTAACCTGTCTGAATGATCTCAGATTCTCTTTCTTCTCTGTATTAGAGAACATCCGTTCGCTTCTTTTATTTCTGTGCTGTGGTTATTTGATTGCTCATCTATACCCTTGTGGTTATCTGATATATATCACTGTCATCTGAGAATAAAAGCATTACCCATGACTGCTTAAAATCAACTGAAGAAGTTTTGTGCGTACGCCAGCANAAAAAAAAAAAAAGGTGAGGGCTTAATAAAAAAGGTTGGCAGGTTTGACAGACAGTGCTTACAGCTGTTCAGTGTGTGATCAAATAGAGGAAATGTCTCAGCCACTGAGGTGCACCAAAACCCCGGGTGTCTGATCGCATCGGCATGGAAATTAATGTTAATTCCTAACTGATAGGAAGAGGATGAGTGTTGAATTCTACTCTGCAGCATGCCATCAGAAAAGCTATAAAGTGACCAGGGTTAGACAGTACCTGCTACACTTTATGGGAGAGCGCAATGTTGCAAAACTAGAGAGAGTTTACATGCAAGCAGCTGAATTAGCAGAAAGACCTTAAAAGGAGACCAACACCACAGTGTGTGGTACCAGCTAAGCATGTTCACTCTTACGTTTCCATAAACAAAACTCCTGTATGGAGTTCAGACAGCACAGGAGGACTTTGGTGTGAGTGCTGAAAGAAAAAAATGACGTTATCTTTTTATTATTTTTCACAAATCCTGTGGAATGGTGTAGTTTTGAAATTAATGGGAAGCATTGGATGGGTGATAAGATATTAACTTTTGCTTCTTCATGAGAATAGGTTCTTCAAGCGTTGACAATAGCTGAATAGGACTGTGACCAGACCGAGGAAAGAAAATTTTAGAGACTAATTGATAGGAGTTTGTTTATGCTAAGAAATCACATAGCAGTAAACACTCAAAACCTGCGATACAGTTGCTGTAGCAGCATCTACGCTTCAGAAAATGAACATAATGTCGCAAAAGTACTTGATAAGAATAAAGATTGTAAGATTTCTTTTTTAGAAGTGCGATTGAAAACAGTTAAGCTCTGAAATAATGAAGAGACCAACATGAGTTTGAATTGTGGTAGTTGAAAGGGATTAGACTGCCTAGAGCTCCAAAAGCATAACATCCTGGGCAGTGCCCCATCCTTTCCTTTCCACCCCACCCCCCCAAAATAAATTTGTGTCTGAATGATGGAAAGAAGGAAGTTAAATAGAAGACTTGGAAGTAAGGTTATTTCCAGCAGTGCCCTTATTCAGGGGAAAATGGTGCCATAAGAAACACAAAATGGTCTAATATAGAAGTTTAAGAGAGTATTTTATGCAACTGGCTAAACTTCCAAGCATAAAAACGTAGTGTGCCTAGAGCTATTAAGTTGCTGAATATCTAATGACAGTATACATGTGGTTGTGTGAAAACATAATATAGGATGCAATCAGAAATTTCATCTCTCGGTTTCAGCGCCCTGACTGAGAAAAAGATGGAAACTTCTAACTTTTGTCAGTGTAGCCATTGCCATTATAAATAAATATCAAGGTTAAGAAATATGTAGCCAATTCAGGAAGCTACATTAAATTCCTTGCAGTGTTAGCCTGTAGTGGATGTTAGCCTACTTGAAACAAACAGGAAATATTTCCTTTTATTAGCTGTTATTCCAGTTTATTTGCAACTGAATTGGAATAACTCCTATCCAAATGCTTTGGGTGCACTTTAATTTTTATACATTAAACAACACTCTGGAAAAATTGAGGGCAAAATTTATTCTCATGTAATTCAGATGAAACTTTCTCTACTTCCCTCGTTTTCTCAGGAGCAGTGATAGGACAGTGGTTAAGAGGTTTGTGAACATGCATATGGGGATTTTGGAGGAAATATTTTCTTTCTTTTCAGAGCTGCTGGTAGATGGTGTGAGTTTGGGTGAGGAATGGAAAGCTGTGGTTCAGCTGTGAGTTACTACTATGAAGATTCTGAGATCCTTTGAAATGAAGTGGAATCTGCTTGTACTGTCCAACCATTAACCCAGAGAAAGGAGGAAAAGAGCATCCTTAGCATTGTCTCCTGCTCTCCCTGAGTCATGTTTTTTACCATTGCTGGTTACACCATGGGCTCTTTTGACAGTGTCACTGTCACTGGAGTTCTCTGTGGTGACACAGGCCTTATTTTGAAAGGCAGATGCCAAAGTACTGTGGTTTCATTGGGTTTAAATGAATGGTCTGGTAAAGATTGCCAAAAGCATGAACCTCACAAGAGAATTAGACCACACTGGTTATTTCTGGGATGCAGAAATCACTTAACTGTCCCTGGGTTTCTGATGTAACACAGTCCCTGAATCCCTGAACAAGTGGAGATCCATCCCAGTCCTGACATTTTAAATTTATTTTTATTTTTAACAGAAAAAAAAAAGTGTAATTATTAGGAAGAGAGGCTCTTTCTCACGATTCATCAATCCTATTGAGCAGAATAATATCTCTAGATCACTTTTGAGTGGCTAGCAAGTGAACACTTGTCCTTGGCTCTATCAGTGTAGCAGTTCAGTCCTGAAACATTGGGATTCATCCCACCTAGGCTGTCCAGAGAGCATTCAGTCCTGTTGCTAATCCGTGACTGGCAGGCATGCAATTAACTGCTGTTTAGAGATACTTCCCCCTTTCCAGTGTCTATATGGGGAGCCCCTAGACAGACCATGTCACTTGGAAGCCTCTCTGTTTAGAGAAGAGTAATCTCATTTTACCACTAGTTTTTGTTTTCTTAACAAGCTACTGCATTACTTGGAGCCTATAATTGCAGTTATCTGCATCAAAACTTCCAAGATGGCAAAGAAGAAAAAACCCCACAAGCCTAAGTCTCAAGGAAGGAAACTTCCTTGTTTGCTACTCTACAGAATGTGTAGACGGTGGGCACGGTTGAAATGGTGGGAAATAATGTTGTTACTATCTCCATATATGTAAATGAGAAGTGGATAGGACTTTATGAAACAAATAGGCAGATAAAGAAATGTTTTTCAGAGCTAGTACTGTGAGTTACCAACCTGTTTCCGTTGTGACTATCGTTAAATATTTAGGGTTTTATGTGCCAGAGCAGAAGTAAGACTAGCAGAGTAATAATAGTTTGTGTTCCAATAACGTGATCCAAGAAAGAAGCTCGCTGCACTCTCTTTAGAACTTGGTTTCAAGTCAGCCTGGAATGCCACATCCCACCAGAGCTGCACCGAGACCACTGTGCTTGATCGGAACCGAGGTAAAGCTTCAGATCAAAGGAAAACAGCCATCGTTTTCAATCTCTTGGTAGAGGATTGATGAAAAGCAATTCTGTGCGTTAACCTTGTGTTTTGATTTGATTAGCTGATGCATTCATTTGATGATTTCAGAATTTGATTATTTAAGACATTCCCATTAACCGATTTGATTTATTGATCGAATTTCTTTGTGACCTAGAGTTGGCTTTAGTTACATTTTAATGTTGAGAATTTAAACCAGTTTTGGCCTAGTGGTATCTTGATTTGTTCTTAATATTTCCGTACTAATTTTTAGACAGAAAATCTGTGCAGAGTACATAGACCTGTTTTGTAGATTCTTTGTACTTTTCAACCCAGAAGCCTTGGGGGGAAAATGTAATTTAGCTTTTTATTTGGAAGATATTTGGCTCTCTTTAAATTAAATCCTTTATTCCCACATATTGCACAATACTTCAAACAGCAGCAAAATAATACCCTGTAAATTGCAGTTTGATCATTGTAAGATCTAAAATTAGCTAATAACAGGTAATTATCCACAAACTTCTAGTCGCTCATTTCAGCAAATCTCTTCAATACATCAGTTCAGATGCATAAAACCAGGTCCTTACTGTACTGCGGACTTGAGTTAGAGGAAATGTCCATATAAATAACAAAAGAGAATCACGTCAACCCCCCAGCATTTACCTCCACGGAAATACCAAAATATCATTCAAAATGACTCCTGATATTCACATATTCAGAACCCTGGCTGGAGGTCAAAAGCTATTATACTTAACAGGCTTGTTCAATGAAGGTTAGTTAATCCTGAAATGATTGCAAGTGAACACAGTGTGCACTGAGGAGCTGGAACAGAGGGAAAGCTACAATGATGTCAACCCGGGTGTGGGAAGTAAGACTGGATTTCAGTAGAGAAGTGAAAGGCTCCTACAAATGAAGGTCTGTTCTGCAGGAAGCAGAAGTATGTGAAATATCTAAAGGCAGCCAAGGAGGACACCTTGACACTCGATTGTTTGAGAATAGGCAGGCCACTGTTGAAAAAGGTTGCTATATCACTGATGCTGTGTCATCAGCCTTACAGCCTGATTTCTTCATGGCTTTTTGGCTGGTTTGGTGTTCATGCCAGACTTCTTGAGCTTGTGTAATGGTGGTGTAATCTGCTAAGCGAAAGAGAAGTCGAATCTGTGACTTACTGACAGCAGATTTACTTGAGCACTCAAGCATGCTGCAAGAAATAGAGGACTATAGGACCACTTGGGTCCCTTGGGTTATTGAGTACAGCCTGCCACAGCCCCAGGCAGCCCTTCCATGAAAATGTAGATGAGAAAGGACCACAAAATATTCATGCTGTGCTGAGAGTGCTCAAAACTCAATAAAAGAAAAAAAAAA
>VWZK01004995.1:9452-129901 GCA_013396935.1 Baryphthengus martii | reverse complement strand
AAAAAAAAAAAAAAAAAAAAAAAAAAAAAAGCAAGAGCTGACTATGATGCTAAACTCTCAAATCTGTGGCAGTGGAGTAGAGTTGTCAAGGGTTTTTTGACCCAAGCCGAGTGTAGGAGCCAAGGATTAAGTCTGATCTCTTTTCCACGTGCCAATTGCATCATTCCACCTGGAAAAGAGAGTTGCCTCATTAAATGATGACTTGGTTTGAACTGTATCACAAAAATTGCTGCAGTATTGCAGGAGCATCAAACTAAAGTGGGTCACTGAGCATGTGCTTTGTCTGATATTTGTGGGAGCAGCAAAAAGTAGTAGTATAAGTCTTTTTCACTAGCTTGATTTTCCTGAACATCTGAAATCTATTTTGGAAAGCTTCAATAACAGTATCCCACATGCTAAGATTCTTCCTGTTGGATGGGATACACTGAAAGGAAATTACTTTGCTTAATTTATTAAATACTGGTTTTAAATTTTGTGAGCAAACTGTCCTATGAAGCAGTCCTACCAGCAAGGAAATGAAGTACTAACCATGCCACATGCCTGCTACCCTGATTTTTTGAGATAATAAAGAAATTGTGGTCATCCTTCCTTGGTCCTCCAACTCAGTTGTTAGACTGATTTCTAAAGAAAGAGTGGAGTTAGGTTCTAACACCGGTAACGATATTTCCCTTGGGTGTCTCCACCAATGGCAGAACACAATGAACAAGTATGAAGGGCTTTTAGGGTATTTGCTGCTCTGCTTTAAACCCACTGCAAGGTCAATTGGCTGTTCACAAATCTGCCTCTTTCCTTCCCAGTCTCCAATAGCCATATTACTGGGAATGGCGAAATAAGCATGGACAGGACACGCTTTATTCAGCCTTGGCTTGTGTGTTGAGTGCAAAACCCAGCAAGACAAGTCATTGTCCACAGAGTCTTACAGATGCCAAGAGACTCTGACTTTTCCTGTTGTGTCTTAAGGCCAAGGTCTCTCTTGTTTCTAGTCCATCTAACACTGGTGTGCAATTTAGGAATGAAGCAGATGTGCAGAAAGCTCTTCTGTCATGAGCTCCAGGACCTTCTTTGATGGTCATTGCCTTGTCTCCTCTGCCAGTTCACAGTAACCGCACACAGACTAGGTGGGAGGGGACAGCTTTTAGAGAAGATATAGGATACAGGGTTGATTCTGTTTTTCATTTCTTTCTTTTACAACATCTGATACCTTGCCCTGTCTTCTGGGGAAAAAAAAAACCACCAACCAAACAAAAAAAGCCACCACCAAAAAATCCAACCAACTGATTGAGAAGTAAAGCTTCTAAGGTTTTCCTGCTTTGCTTGAGTGTTTTTGAGCCTAAGACATAAAGCAATGGATTTTCACAGACACACGTGTTGGGACAGGTAACTAAAGTGGTTGTTGAGTGTGTACAGATTGTACAGTGGCTTTAAAAACATGCTTAAGAAAGGGAAGAGAGAAAAGCAATCGATTATAAGCATTATGGCTTCGGAGAATACGGACAGAACAAGGGCTGCCCTTTTCAGGAGAGGGAGAGAGCTTCTTGGCCTGTTAGACATGTGACAGGCATTAGTGGCAGGAATTACACAGTATACTGAAAAAAAGAATCAGATTGTCTGTTGAAGAAAAGGGTAAAAAATATATCCTTTCCTTTAACAAAAATAACTGTGTTTTTCCTTCAAGAGATCAGGCAAGTCAAGTACCTTTAGTGC
This sequence comes from Baryphthengus martii, assembly GCA_013396935.1. Taxonomy (NCBI): domain Eukaryota; kingdom Metazoa; phylum Chordata; class Aves; order Coraciiformes; family Momotidae; genus Baryphthengus; species Baryphthengus martii. Next base: position 128,197 of record VWZK01004995.1, on the reverse strand, counting down.
CTGTTTCTAGTTATGACCTAAATCAAACTTTCACAACCGGGTGTGAAATAGGGAGACATTTTCTCACGTGGTCTAGGGGAGCATATCCTGTATATCCCTTCTGCTTTTGTATTCTTGCGGGAGCGTTTTCAGTACATACTGTTGGGCAGATTCTTTGGCCATAGTTTCAGTCAAGAAGACAAATGTGATTTCTATCTAGGACTGCTGTGCTTTGCATGCAGATGATTTTTCCTAAAATTCCTGGTAATGATGTATCCTTTTCCCAGAAGTAGGGTAAAGTATCCCAGGCAAGAGCAGGTCAGTCACATTTGAAAAATTTATATTGCCATCAAAACTCCTCTGCTCTATTTCCCCCTGCACAGTTCTTCTGGACTGTGCTATTCATTTTTCTGCTTAATTTTTTTAGACTTAGCAGTATCCAAGCCAGCCTTTGCTAAAAATGCGTATTTTGGGGACATATACTATTTCATATAAGGAAGTGTTGCAATCTCTGGCCCTTTGAGAAGAGCAGATAAATTTTTTGGAGTAGATAAGAGCAAGAAGTAAGGGGAATATGCAGTAGAAAAAGAGTTACTCTCTCTACTTTGTGTGCTTACAACTTCTAAAATATGATCATAGGATCATAGAATGTTAGAGGTTGGAAGGGACCTCTGGAGATCATCGAGCAGGATCACCCAGGACAGGTCACACAGGAACAGATCCAGGGGGGTTTGGAAAGTCTCCAGAGAAGGAGATTCCACCACCTCTCTGGGCAGCCTGTTCCAGTCTCCACCACCCTCACAGTGAAGAACAGCTAACAGTCACGTTGTGTTCTGTAGTTTCCAGGAGCTACCATATCTAGTTTTCTGCTCAGTGAAGGAGGAATTGACAGCATAGCTTGTGACAGCAGAATACTCACTTTGGGAGCCCAGTGATGTATTCTCAAAACAGTGGGCACTACCTAAGGTTGAGAGCTTATTTCTCCAAGGCATTTTAATACTGAAGTGCCATTCAGTTGTGTCTGTCTCTTCTCTCCTAGCATATGTGTTTATTCCTCATCTCTTAATGCATCTTTATTTGCTGTGACATTTCTTCATTGTCTCTTGTCTGGGAATGTGAGATCTTCTGAGCTGGGATTTTGAGCCTGGTCCTCTTTAACTGTGCTATCTATGTGGAATCTATTATCAATCAGAGCTTCTGTCCGTATCTAATTGTTTTAATCAGTGGAAGAGCTGACAATGGGACAGAGTTCTTCAGGTCTTGAGGGTTTCTCTTCCCCTCCTGAATTTCATAAAAGATGTTTCATACAACTCTGAGAAACCACAGCCTCATATAGCTTAAAAAGAGGTGGTCAGCAGCCAACTTTCAAATAAACACTCTCTGCTCTTTCATTAAAAGAAAACATTATCATAATATAAAATTACAAGTCAAATGGTGAAGGTATCTTCCTTTGTGTACAAGATATTCTTTGAAGTCAGAGAGCCCAGAGTGATTTTCACATGAGGGTGACCAAGTAGGAAAAAGGGAAAAAGTAAATAAAACAGTAACATTGGTTGTTTTTTACATTCCTCTCCTGGTTATAGAAACATCCATGTTTGGATAACAAATTTCTTGTTACTCACATCTTTTTATTTCCCTGATCTTTAATGCCCCTTATTTGTTGTCTAGGATATCTTACCTTTCTGATGTGCCTCTCCGTATTGACAGTAAAAGGCTGGCATTGCAGATGTACCTTTTGTGAAACAGTTTGAAGTCAGATGCTCTATTCAAGCTCTTGTTGATGCTGTTGTGAGGAAGAGTAGGAAGCTTACCAGTGAATCTAACTGAGATAAAGGAGGAATTTCGTGGAAAAGCTGATAAAAGGCCAATTTTTGTCCTGGTCCTAGATAGCAAGACTGCTAGGTAAAAGAGACTACTAGCAACTAATCCTACTGGTTATTACTATTTTTCTTCTTTTTTGAAACAAAACAAATAAAACTTCCCACTTACAGACTAGCACTTTGTAGAAAGCAGAACTGGATGATCAAGATGGAAGTCGGGAAAGTGACCTGGCAAAGAATCAGGCAAGTCTGACTCCTACATTTGCACCAACAACTGTCTTTGGGCTTTGTGATTACACAGTTTCTTATGTCCTGACCCCTTCCAGCTCAGCTGGGGGCTTTATCTGCTGCTGACAGGGGTTTTCTTTGGCAGCTGCTGCCTGACTGTCTCTATCACTGTATATCACAACGTATTTAGCATTCTAGATGCTACAAAGAACCCAAAAATCTGGTTTGTCCTTGAGTTTACTTCAGATTTTCTGGTTCTGAACTCTCTTTTAAGGATTCCAGACAATTTCTTATGATGCAAATTTTATGATTGCTACCTGAAGAAGATTTGCTGTTGACTGTCTCCTGGAAATTTTGAGATTCACTTCTGCTAGCTGAGTAACATTCTTGGTAAAGTCTTTCTGTTCTGTTTTCCCACCAGGTTAGTGTTTTAACTACTTCCCAGTTCATTTTAATTCAGGTGTAAAGATATCCAGCATAGGATTCACTCTCCTCTCTTTTGTGAGTCTGAATTGATGAATGATGAAAGATACATTGCAGTAACGATCAGGTCAGATGAATTGCTATTTGTACAGCTCACTTATCTTGATACATTTTAACTTCTCTTTCAAATTAATTCACCAAAATGAGAGCTGTAGCCATAACTAGAGTAATCAAAATGCAGTTTACAGTGTTTTGCTATGTTATTATTGTGAAACTCCACTTCAGAAGAAACATTAATAGTGGTAGCTCAGTAATAATAGGTGCTATTTCTGAACAGATCTGTACCAGCATCGGACCAAGGACAATCAGGAGTATCATGGTTCTAGCAAATCTCTCTCATCCTACACCCTGTACTCTGTTCCTACTGCTGACTCCTTCTCTAGATCCTTTATTTTAAGAGGAATTTTTGTGCTGTTAGAATAAGAGATTGGAGCCTCTTTCTTACACTTTCATACTCAGATTAGTACACATTGTTTGTACACATTGATACAGGGATCTATTGGAAAGAGTCCAGTGGAGGCTACGAGTATGATTAAGGGACTTGAACATCTCTCCTATGAGGAAAGGCTGAGAGAACTGGGAGCGTTTAATCTGGAGAAGAGAAGGCTGAGAGGGGATCTTATTAATGTCTATAAATATCTAAAGGGTAGGGGTCAAGTGGAAGGGGACAGTCTCTTTTCTGTGGTACCCAGTAGTAGGACAAGAAATAACGGATATGAGCTAGAACATAGGAGATTCCACCTCAGCATGAGGAGAAAAACTTTTTTCCTGTGAGGGTGGCAGATCCAGGAACAGGCGGCCCAGAAAGGGCGTAGAGTCTCCTTCTCTGGAGACTTTCCAAACTCACCTGAATCTGTTCCTGTGTGGCCTGCCCTGGGTGATCCTGCTCTGGTAGGGGGATTGGACTAGATGATTTCCAGAGGTCCCCTCCAACTCTTACCATTCTATGATTCTATGATACCACACTACACTTCAATACTAGGAGGACAATAACTGGCAGCTTTTCCTACTGCAAGAATGTTGCCCTTCTTTACAGAGGGTCTTCGTGTACCAGCACAACATTAGAAGTAGCCAAGTAACTGTAAGTGGTCTTATGGAACTGATGGTTTGACAGCATTTTCCAGTCTCCTAGGAAAAAATCAAACAGCTGGTACCTCTGCATCTTCCTTCACTTATTAGCTGTTCTGCCCAAGGAGTATGTCTGTGGGTTGATTGTTTCTTTTTTATTTTATTTTTTTAAGTTGCTTTTGGAGCAGGAGTGATTTATAGGGTTTGATTTATTAATTTAATGGTGAATTTACAATACCTACGAGTTTTCTTTTTGATAGATTTATTTAGATTTTTCCTAAGCCCTTGCTCTTTCTTGGGTTGAGATGAATGTCATCTCTCGGACAGTCTCAGAAATGCTGAAGAGAGTTGAGCAGAAGCAACTCACTAGCAGGGTCTTTCAGTCTTTTGTCTTTTTATAGGGGTGGTGTAGGTCTTCCTTCTTCCCTCTTCATTTTTGATTAAAGTAAAGCTGAGAGCAGAGCCTGTTTCAAAGGGACTAGGTAAAAGTAAGGATAGTCATCTTCTTAATAAAACAGTCAGTCATTAGTAAGGGTGTTGGAAGAAGAGGAACTAGAGGAAGTTCATAGTGTTATGTCTTTACTACTGATTCCACAAAGATGATTTTGTGATTTAGAACAGAAAATAAAGTATGCCCAATAGCAGGAAAGCACTAACAGTGTTCTTAAATATGGATATGATCAAATGAAATGAGTGCTTACTCTTTACAAATGACATTATATTTATTAAGCTGTCCTTTTTTGGTTAAAAATGACTTTTTCAGCTTAAAACATGGCATCTGGTGCTTTCTCAAAGTAGTGCTTTAATTTCTTTCTGCTACATTTGTCACTGCCACTTCTTGGAAGCAACTATATATGTTTAGCTGGTTTATATATCCTCTGTTTAATTGAGTATCTGAGTGTTTTCTCATTGTTAAAAACAGATGTGATGAAATATTTTTCTGTTTAGACTGTTGTACTAATGGCTGTGTGTGTGTAAATATTACGTTTGTGCTCTCTTCAAGACAAACTTGTATTGCAAAGCACTTTGCACACAGTTTGTGCAGGGAATGTTGAGTGTGAGTGTGGAAACCACACGAGAGCATGCAAGATTTTAGGCATTTCTCTTCTGCCACCAGTATCCTCTCAGTGTTGCAGAATTCTCCAGTAGTCAAATGCTGTTGAGCAGAGATTTTGCTAGGTTTTACTGAAACTAGAAGATAATGTAGTTTCTGATATGAAATTGCACAAGCATGGAATGATCTGCCCTGTGCGGATTCATTTCCTGATCCCTGAATAATCTCCTAACAAGTTCGTAAAGAAGCTGAAGATTGGAGGAGAGCTTGTAGAATTCAACAGCCAAGAGCCCTGGAGAAGGAAATCACTATTGTCTGTGATAAAGGAGAAGAAATCTCCTTTGGGTGAATTAAGAGGCTGGGTAAGACAACAGTAACCAAGTCTTTGTATCACACTTTCCCTTGACTTTGCTAAAAGCACCTTCCTGGAGGGGCTGATCCCATCGTCTGTGTTGTTACACACAGTGACTCACGAGAGTAATGGGAACCCTGCTCCTGTATAGTGTCTCTGCTAAACACAATGCTATGGCGTGAGAGTCTCTGTACCTGTCTGGGAAGAGTTACCAGAGAAAGGTGTGTATCTAATAAAACTGCTTTTAATGATGTATGAAGCATCCTTATAGGTGACTTATGTTGCTATGCAAGGGTTAAGTTCTCAAAGGGAAATCCTTAATGATGAAGAGCTGTTGGCAGTCATCCCTCTGTCAAAAGTAGATCAAAGGAAAAAGAAGTGCAGGAAATGTGCCTTTATGCTTAGAGAGCCTCTGTGAGTAGAGCAGCCCCTGAGGGATTCTTGGAGCAGTGCTTACAGTTAGAGCATTCCTGAGGCTGTTCATAGTAAAACAAGGATGGAAAGAACATTAAGTGAACTCAAAGCTCAAGGACAGCTGAAAGTCACTTTTGTACTCTACATTGTGTGAAATCAAGTAATTGAAAATAATTTTCTTTTTACTAAATTGAATTCTACAGGATCAATTCCACATTCCATGTAATAATTCAATCAAAACCTGGATGTGAAAGTTATATTTCTTTTGCTTTCTTGCTGGCACACAATTTTCTTTTGCTGCAAAATGTTGCACTGCGGTGCCATGGAGAGCAGGGACACAGAGCTCCTGCCACAGGGCCCAAAATGCTGGTAGCTGACCATCTCCTAGAGAGCAGGTGCTGAGCAATCATGTCTCCCATTTCTCTTTTGCCTCATTTTTTTGGTTGCTCTGGCCAGTTCACAGAGGTGATTTTTTGCACCTTAGCATAGGAGTTTGTTGAAAACTAAATATTCTGCCTCATGGGAAACTGATTTTGAAAATCTTGTTTCATTTGTAATGATAGTGAAGAATCAAAATCTTAACAGTTTTTGCGAACCGAATGGTTCCAAATTTATGCTTTGATTTGATCAAAATGAGTCATTCAATATGGCAAACAGACTGTTTTGAAAGCGTTAAAATATTTTCTTTCAGATAGATATTACACCATTTTACTGCATCTGTGTTGCAAACTCTGAACTCAGAACAGAATGCAAAGAAGACACCTTTCAACCTTAACAAAAATAATGGTTTCCGTGTGAATATTTGGAAGATACTGGTATTAGGAACTGGCATTTTCATAATAAAAACATGCCATGAGAAAATCATCACTGCTTAGCATTTTATGGTCATCAGCAGAGAGTGAGGCTATGGGTAGGCTTTAGAAGGAGCCCTTCGCTTTTACTTCCTAATTCTCTCGGCATCTACAGGCTTTATATTTTTCCTTCACCTTCCCTTGTGACTAATTATGCCAGTCGCATTTACATGTGTGAATTCACACATACTTATCTCCTTTTAAGCTGCAATTGAAAAACCCTATAATGAGTGCTCTTCTGAAGAAATTTAACAATTGTATTTCTTCTTCTAAATTTATGCACAACTTTTTTGAATTGTTCTTCCCTTGGAAGGCAAAATGTATTTCCATCGTGTATTCCTTCTTGGTTCTTCTTTGGAGCTGCTTGGAAACCTCTTGAACTCAAGAAGATCTGTATTCCTTATGAGAAAACTAGTTATACCTCTCCATTTATTTTAAGAGCTGGACACATTCTCCTTTATTCCTATTGGAGTTATATGTTTAATGTAAGCCAGTCATCCAAACTCTGCTCCCTCTGTGATGATGGTTATTTGACAGTTTGTTTTAAAACAGGTATCTTAAGGTGCAATTTCACATCCCTTTCCTCTCTGGCAACAAAGCCAGCTTGTAAGGCTTGCATCCTTCTCTCTCCTCAGCTTGTCATCCTGATGGTTTTGACAACATTATCATTTGTGTGACCTGACTGTAAACTAGACTGAAAATATGGAAAGGTTAACCCAAACAATGTAATTAATCAGAAAGAAAATTTTTCCTTAAGAATGCATGGTGGGCTTATTGCAGAAAAATGTAAACGTGTTTGAAGGTTTGAAAAGGGAATACAAGATTTCAAAGAATGTAAAAGGTTTCGTTTTGGGGTTTTTTTCATTTTTTTGGTTCATTGAACACTTCTGATATTTTTTTTCTTCTTCTTTTTTTTTTTCTTTCTCCTTCTTCTTATTTCCACATCTATTTTGGCCAGTTTTTAGGAACGCAAGAAGATCCATATTCCTTGTGAGAAAAACCTCTCTTAATTTATTTTAAATTTTTCTTTCCCTATTAATGTGTGTGGAGGAACAAGGGAAGAAAAGGTACCAGATTAAGAGTTCAGGATTTGGAACTCTGCTGTCTCCAATGCAGATGTGATATAAGAGGCAAATGTGGTTTTTACATGCCATCACCCCAGGAACGGCCAACTTTCAGATGCAGGGCTGTAGCTGAGACCAGGAAAATTCTACCAAGAAAAACAGAAGTTGGTTGTCAGTGAAGTTTTAGGCTATATGGCCAAATCCCTCTTATTCAGAGCTAACACTGGTACAACCTGTGATAGTATCCTAGCCAGGAGAAACGGAGCAGATGTCTCTTCTGCCAGCAATCACCCCAGCCTGAAGGTAGGAGAGATGGTAAGAAGTAGAGCAGAATGGAACTCCCCTGAACAATGCATCTCAAAGGCCCTTGAAAAGCCTTAGGGCAGTTGGGAAGCATGTCATTGGTTCCTGGCAGTTTTAGTAGAAGTGAGACACAATGCAAAACGTAGCTCTTACTATCTGTGAGTTACCACTATAAAAATAGACGTATGAGTAACGAGCAGCTGTGCTTTAAAAAGATAAATCTTTCTAAGTTAATGTGACAGTATGTGCACACAGAGTGCACTCATGGGTACCCCACACAATTAGTACATTAGGAGGATGTAGTAGATGGCATATTGTTGAATTTGAAGAAGAGGTTTTGACATCCTATTTCTCAGCTGTAATTAAAATAGGCATTTGGATCTATTTCAGTAGATGTGCATGTACTCTATAAGCTGAATAAGAAATCATAATTAGAAAGTTGCTATTCAAAGGCAATATGCCGAGTTAGGGAAATAGTATCAAGAGGAGAACCCAAAAATTCCATCTTACATCTTATCTAAAAGTGAAGATTTTGTGAGAAAAATGTAGATGGCATGAGCAAAACTTCTTCTGGGTGAGTTCTATCTGATAGTTGCAGCACAGTGATGGAAACCTGCAATGTATTCTGTTTTGTACTGGAACTTAAAGAGTCTTGTCTTTTAAGTGCAGTGTAATGATTTTATCAGAAAGAAAGATTTGAGGCATAAAACGATGAGTACGCACTTTACAAAGCACTGGAGGAAGTAAAGAGAGGTTGGACAATGTGATTCAGGAAACATCACTATCCAGGGAAGGAAGGGGCGGCTGAGTGACTGAATAGAGAGAGCGAGGAGCTGAGAGACAAAGCAGCACTCTGTGTAACCAGGGGCAGCCAGGAAGCAGGCACGCTGTGCGCAGCGGGAAGGAGGACTGTAGGAATTTCATACAACTGTAAATGTCTAGTCATTCTCTATGCCATGGAAACTGCAGATGATCTTTGGCAATCCCAGTGACTATTCTAACTGGGTGTTGCTCCATGCCTGGTTGTGAAGAGCTCTTCAGACTGATCCGCTTATCACCCCTTCAAGGAAGATTCTTGTCGGCAGGTGGGCAAGGAGGAGATATTGTGTCTTTTGTAGATGAGATACCAGATAGGATTGCAACAGCTGAGTAGGTTTTCTGAAGTACATAAACAGGGAGCTACATAAATCATTGGGTTTAGTTCAGCAGAATTTTTCAGTAACTAATTTTTAGAAATCATCTAATGGTGCCAAAGTGGAAGGATGTTCTTAGATGTCATTTGTTTTCTGCACATAAAACAATATAGAAATTAATTTTTTTTAAAACAAGTCTGTAAGTATTTTGCTGGCCAGATATGTTGTTTAGTACTTGGGTCTCCAAAATGCATGTCTGTATTCTCTTTTGAGAATATTGGTTTGACTGGCCTCCAGCTCACTGGAGGGGAAGCTACCTTCTAGACTTGTTAGGCCAGACTTGTTCCGATGGTGTTAAATTAATATCCAAGGGAAATGGTAGAAAAGCGAGGAATAAAAATCACTTGTTTAGCAGAGAGTCAAGGTGTCAAGAATAAAATTAATCCAGGCACCAAGGACTGAAAGAGGATTTCTTTAATTGCCTGCTGCCAACGTGATGAGACTGGCTGATAAACAAGTGGCAATGAAATGGAATTACTAATTTCTAAACCTAAATGCTGATAAACTGGAATTTCTCAGATGGAAGAGGGAAGATTCCTGTCATTGGAATCAAAGGACAGAAGTAGGCTGGGAACAGCATCGCATGGCAAAAATGACATTTCTTCTTTCCCCAGCCATTGAACCAAATGATCTTGAAGGCTAAAAGGTAAACTAATAGCTAAAATAAGTATTGATGTGTTTGCTGATGACTGCTATAGACTGTCAAATCCAACTACAGACCTGGATGAAATACTAGTCTATTGTAAGGGGAGAAAAAAGGCTTGTGCGTGTGAAGCCTTCAATACAAGTGGTTTATTGCTGGTTTCATTCTGCCAGCATGAAGGCATCTTTGTAAATGTTGAGTAGATTATCATATCTGAAGGCAAACCCTCATATCACATATTAGGATATTGTCTTAGACCTATTCTCAGCAAATAAAGAATTGAGGTAAGAACTGAGCTCAGGACTAAACCTAGATGTTATAGAAGTGGAAGCGATTGTGGCTTGAATACACACTTCTTTGAACTCTGAACTGTTCTGATACGTACTTCAGCCTAAGATCTTCAACTAAATGGGCTTTAGTGCCAAAATAACGTCTGAAGTACTTTGTCTTGGTAATTCCAGAAGAAGTGAAGCTCTTAAGTTCAAGACAATGTCACACCAGCTCAGTTGAAAGAAAGCTTGTGGACAAAAAAATGCAGATAATAATTGCATTGTTTTTATGAACATTAGAAAGCCACAAACCTATAGCTGAAAGGGGAAGCTATGCTGGTATAAAAAAAATAAGGAAAGAAGTACATTGCTTGCAGTAAAAGGAAGTTGAGAAGTCAAAAGATTAGCAGTAGATGAAGAAAGCAAAAGAAATTAAGAAAAAAACAGGAGCAGAGTTAGGAAATCTTTACTAGGGAAGTTTTCCAAGTGCATTAGTAGCAAAAACATCTTAGTGGTGATACGAATCTGCCATAAATGTGTGCAGTAGATTTGTCGATAACAGAGACAAAAAGAAAAAGAGTTCAATAAATATTTCCCTCCTAAGGAAAAAAAAACAAAAAAACAAAACAATTGATGCTTCACCGTCATACAAAAATAATGCAATAGTTTTCATAACACCACAGAGATGTTGTGAAAAAGCAGTTTTTAAAATCCTGATTTGTAAAACAACTAGTCATAGAATCATTCAGGTTGGAAAATACCTTGGGATCATCAAGTCCAACCATTAACCCTGTTCTACAAAGCTCACCCCTAAACCATATCCCCCAACACCACATCTAAACGATCTTTAAACACATCTGGGGATGGGGACTCAACCACCTTCCTGGGCAGCCTATTCCAATGGCTGACTACTTTTTCTGTGAAAATTTTTTTCCTAATGTCCAGTCTAACCCTACCCTGTTGCAGTTTGAAGCCATTCTCTCTTGTTCTATCAATAATTACCTGTGAGAAGAGACCGCCACCAAGCTCTCTACAATGTCCTTTCAGGTAGCTGTAGAAAGTGAGGAGCCTCCTCTTCTTCAAACGGCCCCAGCTCCTTCAATTGCTCTTCACAAGATTTATTCTCCAGGTCCTTCACCAGCTCCGTTGCCTCCTCTGCACTCGCTCCAGCACCTCGATATCTCTCTTGTATTGAGGTGCCCAAAACGGGACACAATACTCAAGATGTGGCCTCACCAGTGTGGAGTACAGCGGGACAATCACCCCCCTACTTCTGCTGCTCACATTATTTCTACTACAAACCAGGGTGCCATTGGCTTTCTTGGCCACCTGGGCACACTGCAACCGTGAACACAAGACAGCTTGTGTTCAAGAATTTTGAAAGAACTAAATGAGGAGCTTTAAAAGACATCTGTGTTGAATTTTTCAGTAAGTGCTGGGATACCAAAGAAATTCTGGAGAATGGGAAGAAGGTTGTAGTAGTATTAAAAAAGAGTAAATGGAAAGTGCTGGATGGGTGTATCAATCTAATTGAATGTGTGGATAGACTCTCTACTTGGTAATATGAAGATTACTGCCTTAACTTCAGTCTGAGTGGAAATACTAGAATACTTGATATAGGATCAAAGAACTAAAAAAGGGTTTATAATTACATGTCAATATAAAGGCCTTATTTGAAAAGACTTCTTGTTGTGGTGTCACTTTTTAAGACGAGTTTAGAAGTTTGACATAAGTCACGGTGTGGATTTAAGACATTCCAACTTCAGACATGTGCTTAAATTGGTACCTCTTGGTGTGTACTTCAGAGTGTGGCCAGGCTGGTACAAATTGCGATGTCACAAGCAAGTTTAAAAAAAAAAAAATAAATAGGGACTGTTGTTGATTAACTGCCTGTAAGTTTTCTGTAGGGGTAATTTCTGGGCTATGTGCTTTTTAATGGTTTTAGCAGTAAGTTAGAAGACAACATAAAACCTGTACTGAAGATGTGCTGATAACGTAAAGATTAAGACAGGAGAAAAACAAGGCAGAGTCCAACTCACCAATGCAATAAAACCAGGTATCTCAAAAGGAAGTAATATAGATATGGAGGGTGAGAATACCTGTTCTGGAAGGAAATATGCCAGAGAGACTTGATGTCATGGTGTATGATCAACTAAGAGGATTTCTTTTGGTCAAAATGACAGATGATATTGTTGTGCAGATTAAACAGGGGCGTCTCAGGAGGGAGCAGAATGGCCATTCTGCACAGCATGGCAGTGTGCACTGATGTCTGCCTTTAGCAAGAACCCCAAAACTCTGGAGAGGGCTCTAGGAAGATCCTGAAGTATCACTTCATATAATAAGCCTTGGCACAAATGCATTTTGTCATGTTGCTCCCCTTTTTGATCATTGCCTGAAATCTCTCTGGACAGAGTACAGAGAGAGTGATGAAGTAATCAAGGGACATGGGGATCAACCAACTAATGAGCAAAGAATAAAAGAGTTGAATAGCAAACAGAGGCGGATCACAGTGACATTTTCAAGGTGAAAGGTTAATAACTTAAAGCTGTAAATACTCATGAAGCAGAGACATTATTTATTGAGCTGAAAGTGGAAGGTTTAGGAGTAATTGAAAAATACTGGGATAGGTAGTAGACAAAGAGGTTTCTTCTTGTGTCTTCTGACTTCCTGACAGTCAGATCTATTAGTCTAAGTTAATATACATTAGTTTACCTTCTCAGAGAAGCAGTGTGAAATATTGAGTTGCTATTTTGATATTAGATGGGGAAAAACACCAGAAAATGCTCTAAAGAAAATTCCTCTTCTGCCAGGAATGTGGCTTGGCTGACCTGGAATTGATTTCCCATCATGAGTTCTATAAGTATTTTCTGTAATTTTCTTCTTTTCTGCAAAGTAACATCAAGATTCAGGAAAAATGTCAGACCTGCAGGTGTCTGAATGCTTTTTTTCCTGTAAGCTAGTGAAAGAAATAGAATTACCTTCTGAGTGCCGGAGGCTTCTGACTTTACTGTGTTCGATTGCAGAAAAAACGACGGATTTGTTCTGTGCTGTTAAAAGAGCTCATGTTTTACTGTGACAGTTGAATATTGCTACATTTACTATTTGTTCCTGATCACTTTATGTTCTTTAATGGCAAACTTAGCTTAAAATCACAGATCTCTTTTCTCCCCGTCTTTTATTTCTTTTCACTTAAATTATTGTCTTTTGCTGATCAAGAAAGAGAAGCTACGTAGATGATAGGCCATAGTCATTATTTGTTTAATACTGAAATTCATGTCATACAAGGATTATATACAAGCCTGTATGAGAGGATATGTTGTGGGGCTGTTTGAAGTATCTCTGGAGTTCTCAGTATCAAAAGAACATGAAGAAGAGGGGTTTTTTTTAGTGACTAGCATTAGATTTCCAGTTCAATCAGAGAGGTTGAATGAGTGAGAGAAAAGTAATAGAGATACAAATTAAAAGTGTAGGCTCCACTGGGATGTTATGAAACTACTATCCAGATCTCATGCATGGATTCATCATGCTGTGAGTCTTCTACTCAACCATAGCCAGCAATTCTTTGCTATGAGGAAATAAATGAATGGGGACATATTTCTGTGGGTGCGTATTAACAAATTCCTTCCCTCTCACTGAGTCTGGGGTCTTCTGTCCAAGTATATTTATCTCTCAGTGAACTCAGCTGGGACAACTTCCCAGATCAGTACTGGCATCTTCCCAGTGTAGGTGAATAGTTTTTACCAGGCATCTGAACGAACCCTCTTGGCTTTTTGCCAGCATTGAATAATCTGTTGCTGACAGTCTGCACAGTGGATAATGTAATTAGCAGACTAGGTTTCATGCAGTGCTCCTTGAGACAAAGTGCAGTTAAGTTTTAGTATATCTTGATACCAGACCTGCAAACTTCAGAGAGACTTATCTCAATGGTATGAAAAAGCCATTTATATCTAGTTTGTCTTAGTCATCAATAAAGGCAATGGTTGGGTTTTTTTCACACTAAAGCAGAAAATTCACATTTTAAGTAGTTTAGGCCTCTGTTCATGTTAACCTGCCACTGGAACTTGTGTTTGCTAATGAGAAAGAAAAGAAAAATCCCAAAGGCGTTTATGTAATTGTGGGCGGGGAGAGGGGGAAGGGAGTCAAATAAGTCAAATATTTTGATTAAGTTTTATTTTTATCAGGAGGAATGTCTTCAGCAGAGCTTCTGCTGTAACTGTACTACATTTTGTGAGTCCCATGATGTTAAGGCTATTTCCAAAATACACGAGCAGCTTGGAACATGTGGGGAGATGACTGGGTGGAACAGACTTTACAAAGGGCCCTGAGGGTAGTAAATAGTGAAGCTCCAGCAGTGCTTAACAAAGATGGAGAGATACTGAACTAAGCAACATCTCAACAGACACAGAACATAAATTGGAGGGTGCAGACTCTAGTTGTCCAAAGGCTTTGTTCTTTTTCCACAGCAAAATTTCTTTTGATATGGTGAAATAGATTTGCTTGCAATATGTGATTGATTTTTAGTGTGGATTTTTCAGAAGGCAAGTCCAACCATTATCTAGTGCTCCCAGGGCCACTATTACACCATATCCTTAAGCACCATATCTAGACAGCTTTTAAACACATCCAGGGATGGTGATTCAACGTCCTTTTTGAGGATTTCATCCCACTATTGAAGATACCTTACTTAGCCCGCTACTGTCAGTGTCTTTTACACAGTGCAGAATCAGCTTTTCCAGCATTAAGATCCCTACGTATTTGAAGACAGAGGCAGGAAAAAATGCAGTATTTGACAACTGGTCTGTGGAGACCACAGGTCTGCCATCGGCACAGCACGTGTCTGCTGCAGCATGATGCTCTTCTGTTCTAGTTATCCTTTCCTTGGAACCCCATGAAGACAGGTGACTAACTTTAGGACTATAATAAAAGCTGGAAAAATGCTACATTCTCATGCTGTGAAACATTTCATAGCATTTTACTTGCTGTGTGATGCACATTGTCATATATGTTAAAATGAAAACTGTTGTTAACAGTTGAAAATCAGACCAGATGTTGCAGAAAAACTAAAAGCAGTAGTAAGTTTGAAAAAGTTGAATATGTATTCAAGTTTTGGCATTTCTTTTTGTTTTCTTTTTCTAGATCATTCTGTATGTTTTCATAATATTACTGTTCAAATTAGTTCTGCTGAGAATATTTTAGCTGTTACCAGTGGCATGTATATATGTCTCAAATGCAGTTCATATAAATAGGATTCCTCTCTCCTCTGACATGATTTCACATTTTTATATTGCTGAATTCATAACCCCCATGGCTGAGGTTTGAAAGTAGTTCATTTTGCATCTCTCTTTCTTTGAACACCTTTTGAAAATAAATGTTTACTTTAGTCAATTGTTTATAATTACTAGGAAAAAAACCAAACCAGGGACAATCTTAAATAAAGATTCCTACATGCTTAGTTTGGGACTTGTGTATTTTTGCATGCACAGGTTCAATAAATAAAAAAGCCATTGTTGATATGAGTTGGTCCAAAGAGAAGTTAGAAAGTATTGTATATTTAATTGTCAGAACTACTACAAAGGGTAATAATTTAGGTAGATTTATTTTACTTTGAATAACAAAAATTTGGCCTAAACGAAACCATGTGCTTAAAACCAGCTAATCTTAGCTTACTGGATTTACTATTCATATTCGTGAAGTAGAAAATAATTTACATGGCCTTTTATATCTTCTGAGATTTTGGTCTTTTTTTTCCAGCACAACCAAACTTTCCATTGGTACTTTTGATATTTGAGCTGGATAAAAATGCACAAATGTGTTTGTAATTGGTGTCATAATTATGATCAAACCTCACCGTTAGCAATGGAGGTTTTATAGATATATGACTGAGATAAAGCAGTGCAGAGGGATTAATAAGAAGGATATTGAAGAGAGTGTATATTACTGGGTATCAACAGGGAAGTTACCTAATTCTTGAGAAAATCCCAGCCTTCATGCCTGGCCGTAAGAAAGACATTTGTCCTCTCGGTGTGTACAGTGATGCAGAGGTTTCATTGGTGTTGGTTTCAGATGGGATGTTCATGTGTGGTGGAGATGAGAGCACTTCTACAGATCCTCCCAAAAGATTCCTGATAAATCCATGTCATGTATAGATAAGAGATATTTCACAGTTGAGCTATTCTAATCATAGAAGAGTTTGGGTCAGAAGTGGCCTTTAAAGATCACAGAGTCGTAGAATCCTAGAACAGCTTGAATTGGAAGGGACCTTAAAGATTGTGTAGTTCCATCCACCCTGCCATGGGCAGGAACACCTCCCACTAGATGAGGTTGCTCAAAGCCTCATCCAGCCTGGTGTTAAACACTTCCACGTAAGACCTCCACAACTTCTCTGGACAACATGTTCCAGTGTCATAGCAAAGAACTTCTTCCTAATGTCTAATCTAAATCTACTCTCCTCTCGTTTAAAACCTCTTGTCCTGTCCCCATAGGCTCTTATAAAAAAATCCCTCCCCTGATTTCCTGTAGATCACTCAGTCCAACCACCCTGCCATGGGCAGGGACATCTTTCACTAGATCAGGTTGCTCAAAGCCCTCTCCAGCCTGAGTGCTTTAGAGACGTGATTGGTGGCAGGCAGGTCGATCTACTGTTGCTGCAGCAAGGGCACTACTGGAATGTGCAGTGTATCTTTAGAGGTTATATACTAGTAAAAATGGATAAAGAAAACAAAGAACATGTTATTAAGTAAAATATTTTGTTGTAGTTGTGTCTGGGAAGTAGCAGGGCTATTCTGAACCATCATCAGGACAGTACTGCACCAGTACACTGCGGCGAGAGGCAGTGTAACATAGCAGGGCTTTGTTCAATATATGTTCATGCTTAACAATATAGAAGTATAGTTTTATATAGAAACATCGACTTCTTCTTCTATTCTTTTTGTTTTGTTATAGTTGTCTCGTGTTCTGGATCACATCAGGAAAACTCTTCTTCACCAAATCCGCCTCAGAAGCTCTCCATGATAAAAAATAGGATGGTTTCATTGCATCAGCCTTCTAAACCAGGTACCGAGTCCCCTTCCTTAAATCCTCATTTCTACATTTCTACTTCAGAATCCAGGTGCAAGATAGATGCTGGCAGTCACAAGGACCAGAAAGCTGTGCCAATGGATTGCTGACTAGAAAGGGAGCAATGATTCAGAAAGGCCAGTGTAGTCTTAAGGGAATCCCTTACTTCCTTATCAAAAACAAACCAACCAAACAAAAAAAACACAGCAGAAAAAAAAATAAAAAAAAAAGAAAGAAAAGAAATACCCTTTCCAGCAGCACAGTGAAATCCACCTGGTTTGGGATTGAGAATTCTTGAAATAAAACCTAACTAGTGGAGCTGCTTTTTAACACCTATAGAACAGACTACTTTTCTAGATACTGAATGAAGATTTGGTTTTTTTCAACTGGAATTTTCTTTTTCTAGGCCTTGTAAAAGCCCAGTGAGCTGGACAAAATGCTTGTGAAATAGGTAGGATTCATTTGATCTTATATGGCACTAGGACACATGTAGCAAATACTATACTTTATAAATGCCTAAGAGAAAAGAACCAGTTATCGGTGGTGTAACAGCCTGGAAACTGGAATGGCACCTCTTCATATAGTGAAATAATCACAGAATGGTTGAGGTTGGAACACGCCTCCTGAGATCATCTATTCCAACTCCCCTGGCCCAAGCTAGAGCAGATTGCCTGTGATCATGTCCAAATGAGTTTTTAATATCTGTTTTGCATATCTATAAGGTGGTGCACAGCAGCGTCAGAGGTTGCAGATTTCAGTGTTCTCTTTCCCTGTGACTATATGAGTGTACCCAGTTGTTTTGCTCCCTGATTTATGCTAAACAACAGCTTCCTGTTGATCCATCTTTCCATCACGGCGCAATGCACACAGTCTGTTGCCAGAAAGCTGAGTCCTTTTTTTTATCAGATGTCAACAACTTCCCTGATCTATTTCAGACTGTTTCTTCGAGGCATTCAGATCATCTCAGGCCTCAGGTTGTGGCAGTTAGCCATTATACAGCCCAGAGTGTGTGGAAATAAGGTGCTTTTGAAGGAGAACATTGTGCTTACTTATCTGTGCTGCAAACTGCTTTGTTACGTGAGGCGCATTCTAAGAATTAAGTCTGTGTAGGTGCAGTCCTTGCTACTGCAGGTGGGGATATTATTAAGATTTAATGAAATGATTTTGTCATAAATATTAGTTTCAAGTAAGCCTCTATTTAAAAAAAAAAAAAGTCAGATTTTTTCTTTGTGAACTCTCACTTGGCTCTCTTTCACTGTCATGCTGTTGTGAGAGAAATTACTCTCTGAATTTTATATTTTTACCTGTTAATAATATTACTACTACTGACAGTAAGTCTAGGGGTATGGAGCTAACCTGTGAAACTTCAATGAATTTGAAACATTACAGCAGATCTGGATCGGGCCTGTATTTTGTCTCACGTAACCACAGGGTTTCTGAGCTATGGAGAGCCCTAAAACTGTGTCCCTGGATCATCAAACCATAGCCTGGTGCTGTGCACAGATATCTTTCCCTAGATCCAGCAGAGCCAGGAAAGTGGCTGGTGTCCTCCTCCCTGTGCTCTGCTGGAAGTTGGCATTGCAATCACACACATGTGCAACTTGTCAATTCATCTGTTTGTGGCTTCTTCCATTTAAGAATGAAGGGCCAAACAATGCAGTAGACCTTGGCTAAGGTGTATGGTGGGCTGAGAAGCTATTCTAGTGGTTGGCCCAGGTGGTAAGGTTCAGGGAGGCAGTAACCTCCTTTGGTGAGCAGTCCAGAAAGGGCTGGAGGAGGGTACAGAGGAGCAGGAGGAGGGTCCACAGGAGCTGGAGGTGGGTGTGTGTTCAGGTGGGAGTTCACAGCCTGTCCCCAGCCACAGTGATGTGCAGCTCTCTAACATCCGTGTTTCTCTTTGGTCAGTGTTTTAGAAAAATATAGTTAGAATTAACTTTAAAAATCAGAAGAACTTATCTACTTTGGTTATTGCACTCAAAAGATGCTTACATTTCTTTAAACTCCCAGGGGAAGAAAAAAAAAAAAAGTAGTATAGCCAATCTTCTGGAGGCTCTTATGTGTTTATTTCCACCCCGCCTGTGCAGCTACCTATTTGTGTTACATCCTTGACCTGAATTCTGTTCTTTCTATCTGTCTTTTCTCCTCCTCAGGAATAGGGCTTCCAAAGGGATAATATTGTGTCATTTGTGGAAGGTTCGAATACCCCCTGAACATCAGGATCCCAAAGATTAATGTTTAGTCTCTTATTATTTCTCATATGGCCTGGGGGTCCTCCAGTTATTACTGTAATATTATTATTACTACTGAAAATAAATATCATGCAAGTTAATATCAGCTTACCATATCTATTCAGCCCCAGTCTGTGTGGGAGAGCTTTGTGCAGCTAACATCCCTTCGGGGAATTTATATTAGATTGATGACAGAACAGTGAATTACTTCTTGTCTGGTTTATAATATGCTGATTATGAAAAATTCTAGCCAGGATGATCTCAGTGCTGTGAACGGACTCTGGAGTGTCCCATCATACTGGAGGAAAGAAAAGCTGCTTTAAAAAAAAAAATAAAGCTTGCAATGCTCAGCTCTTCTGCTTGAGACCCTGTCAAACTCTTTCAATTGCTGAAGGGGTTGACCTGAGTTTCATTTGTTCCTCTCTGCCAAAAATGCTAAATCTGTACAGTTTCAATATCCGTGCTGCATTAGCTGTTGTTATTCTCATTCAGGATTTTACGTACACGTGGGATAGGCCTTCCCCCGATGGAAATTCACTGTTGATACTGGTGGGAGGATGCTGATTTACACCTGCTAAGAATCTGCAGGGTTGTTTTTTTCATTCTAGCACGTTCCTTTACCCACCCTGGGAGACACTCTGTTGTTATTGCACAAGACGAACTTTCCCTTTTCCCTTCAACTCTTCCCTTTCATGGTAGAGAGAACCCCCATTCACTGTACATCTGCTCATCCATGTGCCCGCATCACCTCTGCCCCTTGAAAACTGGGGAAGGCCTCAGTGAAACCTTTGGTTTCTCGTAACAGAAATCTCATGTATCATCGGCTCGAGCTGTTCATGGATGACGTCCACAGACAGTTTTGGCAAACCAGACTGGGTGTTGTCTTCAGTCGGTGTCCTGGCGTCTCAGGAGAGGCAGCATCTGCTTCTGGGAAACAGTTCCTCCCATGGAGATGTTGAAGGTAGGCAGTTATGGCTCCCCTCAAATGGCCATCTGCTTGCTCCTGCACTGGGAGCAGCTGTAGGTGGCAGCAAGAGAAGCCAGCAGGCTGAGGCATCAGGCACATGTCACAAAAGATACTGCCAGATGCTGGTTCTGGCGCATAACTCAAGCATGTTGTCAGTGCCCAGGGGTCACTAATAGCCCTGTAGTGTATGTGTACTGCCTAAGTTGTGTGTATATGAACCCTGTAAACAGCAGACCCCTTTATATACTCATTTTGTATCTCTCTGTTTTAGGATAAGCTACTTTTGCTTCTAGAGATTGGATTTTTCTTATGAAACTCAATTCTTTGAGAGCCATGGCTGGATCCACACGTCTGCTGTCTGACTTGCAAAGTCTTTGGCTTTTGTTTTGTTGGGTGGCTTCACTCTGCTTTGTTTGGTTTCTTCTCTTTACATTCCTTCTGTCACTTCTTTACTTCTGTCCTTCATTTTCACTTTATTCTCCTTTCTCTGCTTCCTGTTATTTTTTGGGTTTTGTGCATAGTCCTTACTTCTCTTGATTCCTTTCTTCAAACTCCTTATGCATTTTCCTCTTATTATCACTCTTCCATCCACGCTATGTGTCTCTTCTTATTCTTTTTTATTTTTTCTTCCTCACAGGGAAAATTTTCCTCCTGAACAACAGTAGGCTGCCAGATAGATGTGAGTTCAGCCTGCAGAGCCCCATCCTGCCCGGGAGCTTGGACTCTTGCTTGCTGGAACTGGCCATATGTTCACAGGATGCTGTTCCTCTCCTCCAGAGGTTTACAGTTGAAGTCAGATACGTGGAGACAAACAGAAATATAATAATTTCCCTGAGAGTTGACCGGGAGGAAGAAGCCGGGTAAGAATCAATTTGCAGCTGTTTAGATTTTTGAATTGCAGGGTAAGGTGGAGCCCTTCCAGGCCCCTGCTTATCAGTGTCTTCTGCTTTCTTGAGAACACTGCTGCTGTTACAGGAGAAAATGAAGGTGGAACTGTTTGGACTGAAACATGCAGCTTCCTGACAGCATGTCTGTAACAGACCCAGGTTTTGTGCGCCCTCTTTTCAAAGAACATGTTTGCTTAGGACTCACTCTTCTTGTATCACATTTGGAAGGGTCAGAAGTGGTTGACTCTCTCCCTGCTGATTGGACTATAGCTGTAAAATGCATTCAATCCAAAGACTGGCTTGACAATGTGACTGATACCTCTAAGTATTCAAGAAGTCCTACTGTTGTTCCAAGGGTCATTTTCAGGTAGGTTTAACCTTACCTGTTGCCACGCCCTGGCCCAGGTTGCCCAGGTGAGTGGTGGAGTACCCATCCCTGGAGGGATTTAAAAGCCATGAAGATGTGGTGCTGAGGGACATGGTTTAGAGGTGCCCTGGCAGTACTGAGTTAATGGTTGGACTTGATGATCTTAAAGGTCTCTTCCAGCCAAAACAATTCTATGATTCTATCTGCTAAATTCAGAAGCTTCACGTTTTGTTTTATTTGTAATGTTCAAGGAGGGGAAAAACAGAGGCTAGGGGTGAGAAGAGGTGAAGACAAAAAAAACAAAGTGTGGCAACCCTGGATCTTGTCCTGTATTCTTCTTTTCTCTTCGCTCTTCCCAGTGTTTTACTTTTTCATTCCTATGTGTAGCAGAATGCAGTAAGGAGGAGAAATGGGCAAAGGGAATGAATCACAACAGGAAAAGAAGGAGAAAAGTCCACGTGTCATCTGGTTTTGCCATTTTCCGTGTGCTTGTTTTTCCTTTGCTGCAGCCTGCGTTGTAAGAACCTGGGCCAGATACACAACAGAGCTTTTTATTTCCATCACCTGACTGACTCCCATGGAGAACTTAAGCAATAGATCCCAGTTCTTGTTTTCTTTGAATTCTTTGGCACTCCCTAGGCTACCATGGAGATTCATAGCCAAGACTCCTGGTCAGCCAAAGATAGCAAGCAGACTTTGACTGAAAAAAAAAAAAAGTATTTATTTTCTTTCGGATCCCTCTCTCTCTCCTGCTATTAGCCATTGCTCACTTCCTTCCTGGCTACTCCTTCCCCTTCTGCTTGCCAGTTTCACAAGGACTTTGCATTTTCTGGGATCGGTTTCTAATGTCCTATTTTACCTATAACTGCCCTTGCTGCTTTGAGCATTTGACAAGCCTCTGTAACTTCAGCCACAGCTTCATTCCCCTCCTTAAACTCCTAAAATACCCTTTTGATATACTTAACTGGCTCCTTCACAATCACTGCAGCATCTCGGGAAGGGATCATAGGTGTTGTTTAACAGCTTCCTTGAGCACTGCACAACAGTTCTACATGAAATTGAGATTATCGTCTCTGTAAAAGTGAGGGCATTTGGATTTATTGGAATGGAATTTGCTTTACTGGAAATTGGCAAAGACACCAGTATTATTTTTTCTTAGTGAGTCAAGTGCAGCTTAGAGGGCTTAGCATTAAGGTTTTAAAGATGGGAGGTAACTGAGTCCTCTTTTAATTCAAGATGGAAAGGAGGGATAGAAAAAAAGACATGGTTAGGAACCATGTGAGGTCAAATACCTGGCCTTTCCCCCTCATTACAGGGAAACTCTTTAAAATCTCTGCACAATTACAGAAAATTCTGAGTGTGCAGGGCAAAATTTATTTCTAACACAGTGATTCATCTACTTCTTACTAGGCAAGTAGTCTGAAATGAACATTCTCTCCACGATTAAGATTTTAACAATATTGGTTGCTAAGAAGAGGGAACATCCTGAAGTGTTCCCACTTACCAGGGGCTTTCCACAGGGAGTGGGAGGTGTACCAGCTTTTCTGTTAACCAAATACTGCTGCACAGTTTAAAGAAGAAGAAGGACAATGAGCAAAAGGCCTTGAGATAGATGTCTCTGTGTGGTACATAGTTTAACCATTGACAATTACTACCAAAGGATTGTCTTGAGATCAGATTAGAAACTTAGATCCAAAAATAAGGCTATGTGGCACTTTTTTAGATAATCAGGCATTCCAGAAAATCCCTTTTCAGTCCCTTTTGTCACCCCTCAATTCCAGGATCAAGCTGTGCTTCATGATAAATTCCAGCTGCACCAAACCATTTCAGTGACCTGTCCACTTTGGGGGCTTAGGAGTCTTCTCCTGATGATGTTTCCTCTTTCAGGATCCATCAGCTACACAGTTCCCAAGATATACATAGATATTTTATGCATAAGCAAAAGTTGCTGTCCTGTCCACCCCACTAATTAGTAGGATTTATCATTAAATTTAAGTATTGAAGCTGCCACTCTTTTTCATGTATATACTGAAAGAAAAAAGAAATGGATGGACCTTCAGACACCATGTAGGGTGAGTACGGCAAAGTCACTGTGTTTAGTGCTATATACCACACCTATAGGGTGTGGGTATTCTGAATTGCTATCAATAAAGGGAGAACCACTGAGGGAGTGAGGTGTTTGAACTTCTATAAGTTTACAAAAAAGTATGTAAAATTATATTTCTTGTTATCTCAGTAGAGCACAAACATCTAGAGCCTGTAGCTTTGCTTGCAAATCCAGACCTTCTTCATCTGACACCTGGCTCAGAAAACTTTCACTTTCTCAGGGTTACAGTTATGGTACTTGTTCAGGTCACATCTAATGTGGTTTTTACTGTTTTGCTTATCTCACCTTTTCCATTTTTACCACACAGACCCAGAAGCAGTCACAGCCAATAATTGCTTCTGTGTGCTTTTGCTTTGAATGGCTTCACAGGCTTGTGTTTGTTGTCAGCCACAATTATATCAGTGTTGTCAGCCAAAACTGTTTCAGTAAGGAGCTAGTTTCTTTCAGCTCGAAGTACTCACGCTTCTGTGGAAACAAAAAAACATCACTTTCCCTTTCTGTGGTCAATGAGCCGAGTTGGTTTCATTCTGTTTTCTTTCTGAAATATAAGGCACTGGCCATGATAGTCGTGATAGGTCATAAAGGGCACCCGTGGATTTTCAATTAGCCAAGCTCACAAAACAATTATTGCTCAGTTTTTTGAGCCTTCTCTCCCCCTTTTTTTTTCACTGCTGGTGCTAACATGCCCTACCAGCTCTCTAGAAACTTGTAGAAACTTCCCATCTTCGACACTTACATTCCACTCATGGTTCTTTTTATCCACAAAACTTACTTAACTTCTACTATTGTACCTGGAAACATGTCTAGAAACATGTATGATCATTTGGGTTTCATAAATTAGGTGTCCAACTACATAAGCCTTTGAAAGAGAGTAGTCTGGTGAGTGTCCTCAGAAAATGCCTAATATATACCGACAACAATGAGCACAGGCATTTCAATTGAAAAATGCAGCTAGAAAAGGAGAGGCTGTCCAGCCGTTACATAAGACTCTGATTTTTGAACACTAATCTGGGAGCATGATTTACTGCCCCTCATCCTTCTGTTGAAATTGCACCCAAAAATACACTGATTCAAATTAGAACCCTCTGACTGGCCTCTAAAGGCAAGCGGGGTAGGTGTGTGTTCTGCCCTCTCATCTATTTCCTTTTAAATCCAATGGCTAGAACTGGATGGATGTTTGTGAGTACTTGCAGGTAATAACTTCCTGCACGTAGAAAAGTAATGTAAAGCTTCTAATTTGTGTGTTCACTGATTGAGCCTAGATGAATTTAGCATACATACTTTCATGCAATAACTCATGCAGTCAGTCCCCCTAATTCAGAAAAGGTTCCAGCTTTAGTGACTTTTTCACTCTTAATTAAGAAATCGTCGTTCTTAATATTAAAAATCTTTCTTAAAATTCATGATCAGTTACCTTTGTTGGATATGGAAAGGCTTGGCATAGGAAGGATTGGTAAGGAGGGGGAGAAAAACTTTTCCTCAGTAGAGGAGATTAGAGAGGCTGCCAGAAATCAAAAGTTGAAAATACAAATCAAAAGTTGCAATTACAGGTTTGCAGAGTGAATCTTAAATTCTCTTGCCCAAAGCATCAGGTTGCTTGCAATTCCAAACTTTATATCCATGCAAATTTCTCAAAATTATGTCAGTCCAATAGCCCTTCCATCCGTACAAAGCAATTTTAACATCTCTATTTAGAAGAAGAGTAATATTACCTCACTACTTGAGATCTGATTTGACATAAAATCAATAGTAAAGGTATTGCCAAGCTTGGCTTATCTGGAAGCCTGCTGCAGTGATCCATCTTCTGCTTAGATCGACGATGGGCTTCGTTCCTGGTTCCATTAAGAAAATTATATTGGCTCTGACTAGCCCCTGTTTGGATACTGGAACCAAGCAAAGGTGGTGTAATTATTTACAGCATTAGAAATCTTGCTGTAATTGGATCTTGAGGGCAAGGCTTTCTCTGAAGGGGAGTACCTTGATGATGGTGATGAGACTGCATACACAGAAGTATTCTGGGCCATGCAAAGCTACTTGTCATTTTTGCAGTCTTTGGATGCTTGCCAGCATTTGCTGTGGTGTTAGAAATGGAGCCAAATCTCATTACTAGCGATATTTCAGTGTGGAACTAGAATGTTTCCTGGGGCTTTAGGGCTCTGGCTCAGAAGAGCTGCCAGTTCACACAAGTAGTGGTTTAAAATGGTGGCCTTGCTCTTCTACCAGATGCCAGATCTCTCCCAGTAGAAATAGCAGAACGAACTCTCAGTTGTGACAGGCTTAGGGACAGGGTTTAGCAGTGGACATGTAGAGTAGGGCTGATGGTTAGACTTGATGATCTTGAAGGTCTTTTCCAACCTAGATGATTCTGAGATTCTATCATGTCAGAGGTTGGTTTATTGATTTAGATCACCAGTGGGTTTCATTTATTTGCTATACCAGGCTGTAAATGGCAAATTCCAAAGTGTCTGGCTCATAAACCATGTAGGATTAAGGTGCGGCAGCTGAACGTTGTTTTCAGCTGTAGGCCAGTAATCTCTTTAGCTAAATCTACTACTAAATGTAACACTGGTTGTGAATCAGAGGCTGTGGGCTACAGGTTCCTGCACTCAGGGATGTGATAACACTGGCAATAACTGTGATGTCTCAGCTGCAGGATGGATGGTAACTTGGTGGAGGTACTAGAACTATGTCTCAGTGCTTGGAAGGTCTAGGATGCTTAATCGGTAAGTTCAAAAGATTTAAAGACTCTTCTTACTTTCAGTGGCTCATTGAACCAATGTGATTAAGGCCCGTTGATTTTTGTGGCTGACAGGATGCAATAGAATGATGAACAAAAGGTGTGTCACGTAGCAGAAGTGATTCAGTTCTGGGTCAGTGCTAAATGATCTCAGGTGTTGTGTCACGGTGTGGCAGGGGGGTAAGATCTATTTGTAAGTGTATTTATAAGACATATTTGTAAGTTCTGGATAAGTACAGTTGTGGCTTAGGGCTGGACATTTCTGAAGGTGAATTAAATTATATTGAACTATTGAATATGAGATGATGAGATAGGAAACAGGAGAAAGGGTCATCTTGATAAGAGGAGTTTAACTTCATATGGGTTTAGGGTATCTGTAAGTATCAGGGTGTGTACAATGGTGAAAGGGGAAGATGGGCGGATGCCATAGAAGGGGTGGTAAGAAAGTCTCACCAAATGAAGTCACATAGTTGGTTTGTGGAGGGGAGAATGAGTTAGGGAACTAATCAGCAGCAAGCAAAAGCGGAGAGTGTGATTAAAGTTGCTTTAGGTTTTTTGCAAGTTGCAAATTAGGTGATCTGTGATTTTCATATTGTGTCCAGTAGAGATGTGTGTGTTTGTCCTGCTGTTGCCTCCTAATGTGTTTCTGGTGCACGATGAGGGCTAGATGATTATTTCCTGGCAGCTGAAGGCATTTCCCAAATGAAAAAGTAATATCAGGAGCAGAACCTGAGCAACGTATCTTGACAATGTGGCCTGGCCTCCCTGTCATCCCACTGGTACTGACTTAGAGCAGCTCATAGGGTATGGGCAAATTTGTCTCTATCTGGTACTCTTTCCAGGAAAGAGCTTAGAGCTGGGATTCCTTTGTCATTATCGTTATCCTTGTCCCTTTTATCAAATAATAATGTAGAGTTTTAACTGTATTGTATTGTCTTAACATGAGGCAGAAGGGCAGTTCTTAAAACTAAAAATAAAAAGGTTTTTTAAGAATTCTGCTGGATTTTTTTACTGACACCAGGATACTCTGACTTCCATCAGACTGATTTGAGTGAGGTACTTAAAAAATTCCCCTTTCATACCTCTCTCTAGCTTTCAATGCCTAACAACTACCTTCAAAATTAGAGTGAATGGGACCATCTGTCTTTCTCTGAACTACCACAAGTGCTGCACAATTGAGAAACTTTTGCCATCTAGGGGCTATGGCATTTGTTCTGTGAAGAACTGTAAATTGCCAGGGCAATCTGCATTTTCTGGAACACCACTTCTCCCCATCGCTTGGTGGGTGCATGCTAGCTTTTTAAGATGGGAGAAAAAGGTTCTCACACTGGACACAACCAAGAAACATTGAGGACCAGACTTTCACTTCCAGAACATATGGTGTCAGTGTTAGCTTGAGGAGATCCAGAGGCTTGTGCAGCTGCATGGTTGGTCTATACTTGTGAGAGCAAACAGAACACAGCCACACAGGGGGAAGGCACATATCAGGAGTGGGTGCATCCAAATTGGTAATAATGTAAACCTCACTTAAACTTGAGAATCATTGGGAATGGTTGGATCTTTTCATCATTAGCAATAGGATCTGCAGCAAAGACAACTGAACATGAGCTTGTTAGGCTGTATATCGCTCATTCTAGTAACACCTGTTTGTTACGTTGTAGTTTACGTTTATCAACCTGTTCCTCGTGTGGATATGACTGCTTCTACATGACACGGTGGAGAGGCTTAATGTTAGAGACTGCATGGATTGCAGAGTGCTGTGTGTATGTCTGATAGCTCTTTGTTGTCTTCCAGGATGAAATGGAAATACCTGATAGCCCAGATTGGCCAGATAGAAAGACCTTTTAAAATCACCTTGCTGTATTCAAACTGTGGAGCACAAGAGGTTGGAGTCCTGGCGGTGGGCTCCTTGCAACTCAGGAACTGCTTTCATGGTATGCTGCAATACAGTCAGGTGTGGAATAACCCAATACAGTCAGAAAGAGAAATCTCCCTCTCCAGAATTGAGGAGTGTGATCATGGAGCCGGTCAGATGGGATTTAAACAAAACCTGAGTCTCCTCTGAGTTTTCTGGCAGTGCTTAGCTGTCAACAGTCACATTTGCATGTGTTTTGCATGTGTGTATGCATGTGTACCTGCTCCGAAGGCAGGGTTGAAGCTCAGAATTGCAGAACTGATTTAGGTGGTCCTCTCTGCCTTTCAGCTTTGCTTTGCTTGATCTTTATGTTAGAACACAACAGGGCATATGCTGCATCCAGCAACAGGGATGGAGAAAGTCTTTGCCTAGATTGTTTTAACATTTAGCATTTTTCTGTCTTAAATAATGAAGAGTAAAAGACTGTGCTGTGTCACCAAGGCCTTTTCTGTACTAGGGCTCTATCTTCCAAATCTACAAAGAAAAGAAACATTGATCTGTCCTCCATGAGGCCTCTTTGCTACTGCCGTGCTGAGAACTGCTGTCTAAACCAAAAACAGTTGGAATGTAATTATTTTCTCCAGAAGTTCAGAAATCCTCAGTTTCACCTGACACTTCCAGTCCTGTTGTGAATGTAGTGATCCGCAAGTGATCCGCAGAGCCTTGCTAATGTCATTTAGGCTTCTTGGAAGTATAAGAGACTGTCGGCACAGGCAACCTGAACGTTGGAGACATAATCATCTTTGCTTCCTGGTTTTCATGCATTAATATAATGCTATTGCCTCCATTTTACAGACACTGTAGAAGTATCTTGGAATGTAATGTAAGATCTTTGAATGTAAAAAGGGAAAACTGTTTTCACGGAGCTGTTTCATAATATATCATGGGGCGGGTTTTGATAATATTAAAGGTTTAATTTTATTACAGCCATTAATCTTTTAATTTAACAAACATTATATTCTTAATGTAATTTTTTTTGACAGTCATGGAGTTTTGAGGGGATGCATGCAGCCTGAAGCACTCTGCTAAATACTCAGTCTCTAAACAAGCTGATCCATACCCAGCACAACACAGTCAAATGAAGAAATACTGTCTCAGACTGTATACCCAAATTGCTGCAGAGGTGTACTTTTCTCTTTCTTCTGGAACTGATTCCCTAACTTTGGCATTTTTTCTGAAACAGTAACATTGCCAGTGAAACCTCTGTGCAGAGCTCTGCTAAAGGGGAGCAGGTCCAAAAGAGACCTATGCAAACCTGCAGGTCCAGAACTGACCTGTGCACACACATCCACAGGACAGGCTGGGTGCATTAAGGGTCATGCTTTTGGGAAATAGTAGACTTAAAAATTATGTTGAGTGAGTCTCTGTCGCTGCAGCAGCAGAGTGACGTGCAGCGTGGCACAGCTACCTGGTAGGTGCACAGACACAGGTGAAAAACTGAGGAGCACATCACAGTAGAAAACTGCAAGTCCTTCATAAAAAAACCCGAAACAACAAAGTGATTAGCTAAAGATAAAAGTGATTACCTAAAGATAACACAAATACAGAAGACAGTGCACAAGAGAGAAGAGCAATACATTTGGTCTCCATGCCAGCTGAGGTGATTTGCAGGAATTTCATGCTAAGTAGAAACCTACATGGTAAAAATCAGAGGAGAATATCACTTATCACCCAAAGGACACTTTCTGAGATCCTACACATGGAGGCTGATACACGTGAAAGGTCATACGCATTCTGCCAACTAATCTCTGGGCTTCTTTCTCTTTATTTTCTTTAAGATAAAGAAAACCAAGATCTCTCCATATATGACGAAGGCTCCACCTTCCCCTGCCTTCATGGAGGCTGTGTCAGCCACTTGCAAATCTGTGAATTCGTCAGCAATTGCCCTGCCAAAGAACAGGAAGGCGTGAGGTGTGGTGAGTATGTGGCATGGCGCTTCATGGGAACCTTCATCCCATCAGAAGAAATAATTTAGAATGAAAACTAACTTAAATTGATTCCATCTCTAGATTAATTCATTATTTTGCCTCCTGAATTAATTTAGCCTATTTAGATTAATTGCATACTAAGATTCTCTTTGAAGATTCATCCTATATAGAATAAAATGGATTTGGCTTATTTGAGTTGGTTTGGTTTTTATTAAATACTGCATTAAATGTTGCAATAACCTGCCTTTCATAGTTGCTTCTACTTCAGAGAAAGGCAAAACCTTATTTATGTCTGCTGCTGGGTGAGAAATTCCTTCTGGACCCAAGCTCTGAACCTCCCTTCAGTGGAAGGTGCTGATCACCTTTCCAGTGCCAGCCACCAACAAGGCCGTAAATCTATCTTTTAAAGATCCCAGTTCAGAGTTCTTCTTGCAAATCAGGACAGAGAAACCCCCTGACTGAGTATATGTGGTGCTAAGAAGCATCATTAAGCAGGTACAGTTTTTGCAAGTACAGCTGCAGAAATCTAACACAATCTGTTGATTGACCTTCGTTCAAATGGACACAGAAAACTTTGTAACACCTGCAATTTCGTATGCAGCAAGGCCTTTACAGAGGTCTGGCAGTGATTTACCATTCTTTAGGTTGTGGGAGCTGCAGTGTTGTACAGTATCTAGAGCAGGACAGAACTACAAAGTCTCAAATGTCACCAGAAGCAAAGTGTTGGTTTTCTGACCATGACTCTTTAAATAAACAAATCAGACTTATTAATATTTCTGACATTGAAAAACTGCGTACCCTGGGTTGGGTAGCTTAGACAACCACAATGAGCTTTGACTTTTGCTGCTGCCTGTGTTCTGCCATAATCAAGTTTCTCCTGTTTTCCTGCTTTTTCTTATTCTCCGTTGTAGACAGTCTCCCAGAGGGCTCACATTGCTCTTTTGAAGAGGGTCCATGTGGCTGGACACTGAACGAAACTGCAGCATCTCCTTGGTCTATCTGGGGCTTTACTGAAATGACTCAAGATGACTCATTTGTAGGGTCTACCTTGCAAGCCACTGGTGGTAGGTTCCTCGTGGTTCTCTCTCACTTTCTGTGTGTGTGTGTATATACAGTAGCCTTGAACTTAGACTTTTTAAATTGGTTTACAATTTTTGCCTTCATTGCCAAATGAACTGTATCATCAGTATTATCGATAACAACTTTAAATGTAGCTAAGATTAAATCTCAAGCATGATTTAATTAACTTTATATGAAACAAGTTCTGCAACAAAGTTAACATGGAACTGTCAGAGACTAGTTTCTCCTTCACCTTAATAAAAATACATAATGAATTCTCTCTTCCCTGTATATACTTCTTCCCTCCTTCTTCTTCTTGAGCCATGCAATTGCAGAGTACTTCAGCAACAACATGATAGTGTAAAAATTGCCCAACAGAACTAGGCAGCTTGGAGAAACAAATCCTTTGGAGATTCTTTCCAGACCCTGCCAGCGGGTTAGGAAAAGCATCACATGTAAGCATATCCCAAGGCCAAGTGACCATACACATTCTGTGCCACAGACTAGCACCATGAGAAAAGAGCCTGATAATTCCCAGAACTGTCAGCTTGGTAAATAGGAAGAAGGCCAGACCCTCATGTGCTCAGGTTGAAAGTCGGATATTCAGAAAATGTGTAGATGAGGTACTTCAGGATGTGCTCTAGTAGGATGATGAAGGGTTTTTTGTGTGTTTTGTGGGTTAGTGGTTTGTTGGTGTTTGTTTTTTTCTTTCTGGGTTGACAGTTGGACACGGTGACCTTAGAGGTCTTTTCCAACTGTGACAATTCCGTGATTCTGTGAAATAAGCTCTTCCAGCCCAGTGTTTGTCATGGGTGCTAATGGTGTAAGAATTAGGGCTGATCAGGAGTTCACTGTAGACTGGTGTGAGTCCCTTTATGGGAAGATACTTGGGTGGTGTCTGAGGTTTCTACACTCATGTTCCAGGAAAGGGTTTGGGATATTGACTTTTGTGCTGTTGAAATCTAGCAGAGTGGTTATTATATCCTCACTAATAGAAATCTATTAGTGGATTTAATCAATCAAAGCCATAATTGTCATCTATCTTACAGTGTACTTCAGGACAATGATGTTAAATTATTTGAAAAGAGTATAAAAAAACCAAAACATCATCTTGTCTTTTCTGATTCACGTCTCTGTTCACAGGACACTTCCTCTACCTTCGAGCAGACAGCAATCGAACGAGCGGTATGGCCAAGGCTCACAGCACCAGTTTGCCAGCCAGTATAGCTACGGAAGACTACCAGGTATATCACTCTGTCTTAGCCCTTTTGTGGAGTTAACCATCAGGCTGTAGGCACCATTTGCACAGTTAGCCCATTCTCCTGTGCCTTCTAAGTATGAAAAATCATAGAATCCTAGAATGGCTTAGGTTGGAAGGCACCTCAGAGATCATCTAATCCAACCTCCCTGCCATGGACAGGGATGCCTCTCAACTAGACCAGGTTGCTTCAGGCCTCATCCAACTTGACCTTGAACACCTCCAGGGAGGGAGCATCCACAACTCTATTGGGCAGTCTATTCCAGAGTCTTGCCACCCTTGTGTTGAAGAACTTCTTCCTAAGATCGAGTCTAAATCTATTCTCCTTCAGCTTAAAACCATTTCCCCTTGTCCTATCACTGTACACTCTTGTGAAAAGTGCCTCTCCAGCCTTCCTGGAGGTTCCTTTCAGGTATTGGAAGGCAGTTTTAAGGTCTCCCCGGAGTCCTCTCTTCTCCAGACAGAACAATACCAGCACCCTCAGCCTATCCTTGCAGCAGAGGTGCTCCAGACCCTGGATCATCCTTGTGACCCCCTCTGGACTCATTCCAACAGATCTATGTCCTTCTTGTGGTGGGGACACCAGAACTGGACACAGTATTCAAGGAGGGGTCTCTCAAGAGCAGACTAAAGGGGAAGAGTCACCTCTCTTGATCTGTTGGCCACACTCGATGCATCCTAGGATAGGTTGGCCTTCTGGGCTGCATGAGCGTGCTACTGGCTCATGTTGAGCTTCTCATCAATACTCCCCAGCTTAACGGTACCAACTATTCCTCTGAAGGGTACCCAGCACCTGGATCATGTGGGCTGGCCTTGGTTTGTGGGAGAAGGGAGCTGGCTGGCTGGGCTGCTGATCCATTCAGTATACCTGCTGCTGAGACTTCTCTTCATAAATTCTGCAATACTTCAACAGGAGTTAACAAACTTGTCAGTCTCACTGAAGAGTGTGAAGTTAGTAGGCATTAGATTTTCCAGGAATAGACAAAGATAATAAACTTCTGTTCATATTTGTCAGGAATTTCAATATGTGAGGGCAACTTGGCCTGGATAAAATCACATAACTTGCCTTCAGCCCAAATCTCTGTGAAAAAAAAGGGGAGCTCCGAGATGCTGGAATTAAAAATATTAAATAGTAGTGTACTCATAACACTTAGGAAAATTAAGCTTCAAGTTTGAGCTGGAGTCCAGCCCTGCTAGAGGAAAGCAGAAAGCTTTGATGCCTCCTAATTACAGCTGGCAAAAGAAATACAGTACATGTGCCAAAAATGTAACTTCAGCATTTATAATGATTTATAAATCCGCATCAACATTTCTGGGTGGTTCCAACAAAATAAAATGTGCATGGAGCCAGGGCCACAAAACCGGAGGGAGGAGAAGCAATAACTCTTGGTTATGGAGTAGAGGTCACAGGAGATCTGGACCCACTCTTTTCTCCACTGGCGAAGATTTGAAGCCACAATTCTGGAGCGAGGAACCTCCTGTGGTTTTTATTTGCTCTGTATGTGTGTGTGTTCTCCCTTTCCTGCTGGTGCTCTCTGCAATAGAAAGAGCAACTGAGCTCTCGAAGCAGTGGTGGAAGCAGCAGTTCTCTGTGGCAAAGTAGAAGTGGTTGCTCTGAAAAAAAGAGGAACGGGGCCTGCTTCAAAATATTCTTTGGCCTGGTGGTCAGGTTGCTCATCTGTCATGTGATCAGAGCACCCATATGGGTGCTATGGTCCAGATGGTACCTAGCTATAACTTGGAGCAAGTATATGCATTAAGTTTTCCTGCCTCTAGAGACAGCCTAATTCCTTGTTTCAAGGACGTTATTTGTGCCCTGATAGTACCTGGGTAAGGATTGAGCCATACCAGTGAAACACATTAAGCTGGGTGGTTGCAGTGTGAATCCTTAAAAGATTTAACCTGTGATTCAAATGCTTGCACAGGAATCTTTAAGCTGGTGAGAACACTGAAGAGGAATGTGGTTAGGATTGTTTTTCTGCAATTACCTACCACTAGTGGAAGCACTTAATGATAAAGCACTTCTGAGTTTAATTTAGCCTGTGTTCCTCTGTTTTACTACTTCTTGCTCCTGAAAGAGATAGCAAGGAAGCCAGTGCTCTCTCACCCAGCTGGTGTCTGAAGCCATGGATATTGTCATCAGTGGTTGGAGAACACCTGCCCAGCAGTAGTGTCCAATCAGGGTCTCCACTGAAAAATTCCATGCTAGAAATGTGCATATGAGTCACATACAAGCGAGGGGTGGGGCGGGGAGGGATAGTGGTGTGTGTGATTAAACAGTTTGACCCAGGATCAAAGGTTTGGTGACTCAAGTCCCCAGGGAGGGGAGAAGGGAGTTACCTTCCCCTTTTTATCTCAGGATACCATTCTTTTTCTCTTCTTCCTCTATTACAGATTCAATTCTCAGTGCATGTTTTTGGCAGCTACAATGGTACCATCTCCTTCTCTGTCAGAGAAGAGATAAAGGGAGCTCCGATCACCTTGCCAATGTGGGAAAGGACAGGGACCTGGAGTGACCACTGGTTTCTCATCACCTTACCAATGCCAGCGCTTCAGAACCAGTAAGAGCTCCATCGGCAGCACGCAGGGTTATCCCTAAAGATTACTTTGTTGTGAAGCTTCACTTTCATTCTTGCCTTCTTCCAGGGCCATTTCTATTGAAAAAGAAATTCCAGGAGTACTGCAGCTCTGCTTGCTGAGGAAGTACTCTGTCATACGTGTATATCTTCGTGCACATATGTGCAGATCTTCATGCACATAGACAGCTTAGCTCAGCACAAGCCCGCACTGTTTGCTCTTCCTTGCAGGGCTTAGGTATTGGGAATAGCAAGTGTTTGTACTGGAAACATTTCACCAACCTGAGAAAGCCAGTATCTTCACAGGGCAGAGTAAAGAAGGGAAAGAGTTGTATTAGTGTAGCTGTTCTTTGTAAAAGCAGACATGTGAGTCAAATGAATGGTAAAACCACAGTCCAGCCAATACATCTGTCCAGTCTTGGATCTGTACCAGTGCAGCCTAGGCAACTGGAGATCACTCATTGCCACATCACTGATGCAACAATCTCAGGAAAAAAACTTTGCCCAAATCAGTCTCACACTGAAGTTTTCACAGTTTTAGATGTGAAAATACAGTGTGACGTTTGTTTTCAAGTGCAGTGAAATACTGGAGATTCCAAGAATTTCAACCCAATCTATTTTTAATCAGATATTTCTCCTTCACCCAGTGTCATCTGATCACGAGCCATGTAGCTGGTGTTGGCAGCTGGTGATTTTGCATAACACAAGTAATTTTTAAATTTTTTCAAACTTGTTTTTTTTCTCTTTTTTTGCATCTTCTTCGGGAAGACCTGTTTTACATGACACTTAAGACAAAAAGGAATCTCAAAGTCTATACAGTGAATATTATAAATGGAAAAATGTTAGCAATAAATAATGTTTCACAACTTAATGGATTAGAAAGTGTGAGGGAATTCCTTTCAGCTTCAAATACTCTCTGCATCTTTGTGTAAAAGGCTAAAGAATTCAGGGCTGCCAGTATTAGCACTTCAGATCCAAGCAGCAGTAAAACTCAGAGAGAGAAAGAGAATGTTGTTCCACCTTTCTAGTTTAATGACATCATTACCTTTGGTCTCAAGATGATCATGTGTTCACCATACACATTTTTGCCATGCATTATTCCTTTAGGATAGGCTAGGTCTGCAGGCTGGCAGTGTATTTAATACTCTGTCTGACACCAGTCTGGAGCCCCGTGGATTAGCGTCTTTAATTCTGC
This sequence comes from Baryphthengus martii, assembly GCA_013396935.1. Classification (NCBI taxonomy): domain Eukaryota; kingdom Metazoa; phylum Chordata; class Aves; order Coraciiformes; family Momotidae; genus Baryphthengus; species Baryphthengus martii. Next base: position 92,196 of record VWZK01004995.1, on the reverse strand, counting down.
ATATATAAAGTACGACCAGTGAATTTGTCCGCAATAACTCTTTTCTCCAAGCATTTCCCTGTGGAGCTAACCACAGCAGAGTCCTAGGGGCTCTTCAGAGGTATTTAAGACCTTCTGCCTTGTCTGATATGCAGTCCCTTATGCTTGTCCTCTGCAGCCTCTGCTTTCTACATTAGCCCTCAGTTCTGAAGTGAAATGGATCTTCTGTGGCAGGAGGGAATGGACAGCAAAAGGCTTTAGGGAGCATTAGCCAGCACTGCATAAAAAAAATAAAATGGAAAAAGAAAAGATAGATATTCAAATACTGTAATGTTTAAAAGAGTTGAACACAGACAAAATGAAAGAAGTAGGTAGGTCATGCGTGCATGTAGTATGAAAGTCTGTTTAAAGTAGTTCTATCTTGTTTCCCTTTACTTAACCTTTCTGTATGCCATTTTCAAACAAATCTAAAACTGTGGCACAACAGTGACAATCACTGTGGGTGAGGCTGAACCTGTTGAGCCTAGCAAACAGACCTGTGCTACCTGAGATAGCCAGATGACTGGCAGAAGTGATAAAATGCTATTTGCTGCCCTGATTTAGAACAGAAACAGAAGCAGCACACACTTTGCTGGAAGGTGTTGCAGATGTTTTCCCCAAGTGAGGAAACCCTGGTATTCATGTTCCCAGAACATGGGCTTCACCCGAGGCCTCTTACCTTGTTCATTCCATGCTCTGCCCCATCTCACCTGCTTCTGTGAGCACTCAGTGCCTTTCTTCCTTGTTTTTGTATACTTGGTCTCTCTTCCTTCTCTTCCAAGCTCCCATTTATCTGTCTCATGCTTCCAGTGGTAATCTTCCTCTTCGAACTCCTCCCTGTTTCTTGTTTCCATCCTTCTTCCAGCAGATGCTATGTCTCTGTGTGTCGATTTTTCTATTAAGTCTGACTCCCTTCCCTGTGCTTCTATTCCCTTCTCCTACTTATCTCTTGTGGATTTTTATTTCAATAAAAAATTGATCATTGTAGGGATCATTGTAACCTACTGAATGTTTATTCCTAGTCTTCCTATTTGACTATTTGTTTCTCTCCATAGATCTCAGGTCCAAACCCCCTGCACACCAAGTTCCCCTGCTGTAAAGTTCCCAGGGAGCTCTCCAAGCTCTCCAAGATGCCACCTTGGTTCACTTTGGTTTCAGTTTAGGCAGCTTTTTTTCTCCTGTTTAGTCAGGATCAGCAAAAGAAGGACTGGGGAAGAAAAAGTATATTCATTAATTTGGAAAGGTAGTTCTCACTTCAAGTAGCTGAAGCAGGACCTGACACAGTTGATAACAGCACTGCCATGGAAAGTACCATTTAACTCCAGACTTTAAGATATCCAGGAAAGAGAAGACTGTAGGATTAAAAAAATTGTGCTAGTCATGGAAGTGTCAGGGATTTTAAATTTTCAAGGACTTTTTACTAATATTTGAATAGGCTCTCTTTCAAATGAAAAAAAACAACCCAGCTTATCCCTGTCATGTGACTCTCTCTCCACATTTCACATCTCACTTCCAATACGTGGTAGGTAGGACAGAGTGCTTAAAAAGTTATCAGCATTTACAAGCCTGGTCAGAATGATGAATCCCTGCATTTCCTCATCCTCATTACTGGCAAAACATTTTGAGTGCTAAGCAAGTAATACCAAATCAGTCAAAATAAAGAAGTTCAGCCTGAATTGGTTTAAGTTTGGCGTAGATGCAAACAATTGCAAACAGGGGCGTACGGTGACCATTGCTGAACAGTCTTAGTGCCGTTTGGTATAAACCTCCATGAAAGACTTTCCTGTCATTCACCTGAATCTTCAGGAAGCTTCGTGTCTTTCTTGTGCTGTATGAAAGGCCTGTATTTTACCCTGTTTCCTCAAAGGGACAGTAGCCAGTAGCAAAGCGATTGCAAGGGGACAGATTACACGTGAGGAAGGGGCGGACATGGATTGTAACACAAATAGTTGCTGTAGCAGGATGTGAACAGCTTTAATGGGGCCAGAAGTAAAGAAGCTTTAGTGGATAGGAGGAGGAGGCCATGGAGGGAATATATAAGTAGTTTTTAACAACAGCTTCCTCCAGTGAGTTTTTTTACTTTGGAGAGTAGGAAGATAAATGTCACGGTTTGTTGATAAGCCTCCGAGTTGGGCATCTAATTACTTGGAAAACTACTTCTGGTGGTCAGCTGGCAAATTCACTTGCTTGGTTCACACACATAGGGGAAAAGGCTGCTATCGGAAGACAATCAGGCAGGCAGAAAATCAGTCCTCAGGGAGCTGGAGAGTGTAATATGCTGGAGTCAGCAAAATGAGCTCAGTGAGCAGGAACACTAGAAACCCCTCTGGCTATCACAGCACAGAGTTCAAAAGGCAAATTCCTCCCCTTTTTCTGAAGTTATGAGGAAGGGAAGGCGTACAGAGCCCAGCATTTATGAGATGTCTATTCTCATGCACCGGGGAAGGAGCGTCATTCCCCACGCTCCCACTGGTACTCGCTGGAGCAGAAATCTGCCTTCTAGTGGTGTCTTGGACCCTCTCCTGCTCTGATTCCACGGAGCAGCTGTAGGAGATGACCTGACTAAGGGTATATTGCCATGTGGGTGCACTGAGTAAGGGTAGGCTGTGGTGCTGTATCTATGGCTGTGGGTCCTAGAAGTGCCCTAGTCCTGAGCTCTGGGTGCTGTGACTTTCATCAAATGGCTGAGGGAATCACTGTCTTGTGCCAGTGGACTTATGTACAAGGTCTGAAAATGCTAAACCTGCTAATAAAGAGGTAGTTTTCTGTAGGAAGGCAGTCTGATGGCAAATTCCCCTGCTAACCCCATAGCTAAGAGAGTGGTCATTCAAGAGGCCCTTGATCTGCGTTTGCTGCAGCAGCACTTACTCCCACTCCAATCCTGTAGGTATAAATGCTTTCCTTAAGTACATTGGGCCATTCTGGGGTAAAAGCAGCTTATCCCAGAAGGTTTTGTTGCAGCTATGCAATGTTAGATTAACTGTGGGTATGGACAACATTTGGCTGGTGGGTGGAATGTGCACACATACTTTATTGCCACTGATTTGGGATAAGTGTGTTCCTAAGCTGAATGATTAATGTGTTAGACAAGTCAGTGCTTGATCTCTCATAAATCATCTTTGAACTAGAGGTCCTCTCCATGTGCTTTTAATAAGCTCTAAATGGACTGGACATGATACTTCTATTTATTTCTGAAAATTAATGTAAAACAATTCAGTCCTGTCTATTAGAAGGAGATCCTTCGGTTCTTTTTCTTTCTTCCTTGTGAATTCAGAACATGGCAAAGCACATGGGACATAACAGACTGCCTAGATAAGTAGCTAAACACCTGCTCACCATAGGAAAAGATGAGACAGCCCAGAAAGCGAACACTTCAGGGAGTTACGGCTGGAATGTAAAATGTCCTGTCCTTCAGCTGAAATAAACTCGCCTTGTTGAGTTACATTGGCTGAGGATCAGGCTCAAGATTTCTGCCTATTTGGATACTGTTGTTCTGTTCAGTTTTATTCTGGTTATCTCTTTGGGGATGGAACGAAGGAGATTCTTTTCTTCCTTTCCCTTTTGCACGTCTAATTCCCTGACTGTTCATAACAATTGAATAAGGATGGTTGTCTGTGTAACTATTAGTGAGGCACAGTACCTTGTGTTTCTATATGTGTGTGCAGATAGCAGGGGAAGTAGGGCTCTCATTCTTGGTTCCCTTGAAATGTGGCTTTATATGAGTGTTGGTTAGTAACTGTTGATGTGTGGATAAGACTTCTAGCAAACCGTTTCTGCTGCGCAGCAGGGCTTGCTGGGAGGAAACATTCTAAATAGTGATAAACATGATTTGATGGTAAGGGAACATTGTATTTTTAGTGGTGGTGGTGGTGTTTTTGGTTTTTTCCCTTACCCCCTTATCCATCTTCTCTAAAACTTCTGTCTTACTGCAAAGGTTTCAACTGCAACTCCTGGCAACCTGGGGCTGGAATTCCCAAGCTGACATCGCTATTGACAACATTACATTTGGACTGGACTGCTTCACTGACGGTGAGCCACAAATGATACAGAATGCCTTCAATAATTTGAGTAGTGTAATCAACATCCCACAGATCCGGGGCACACATGCTTCCTTCTCCCCCTAGAGTGCACATGGGTCATTGGTGTGAGCTTCTAGAGCACAGTGCCCTTTGATGTCAGACCTCCTGAAGTTTGCAAGTAGAGACAATTTTACGGTGTGTCAGACTCCTCGTGCTTTCTTTCTCTCATCTGGGATATCCTGTATCTCGTAGTTGAGACCTGTCTGTGTGTCTTGGTAAGAAACACTAGACTGATTCTGTAGCCCCCAAGTAGAAAGATTACATCACACTGTTCTTGAGCACGCCCTGCTGACCCACGCACCCTGTCAATTGATAGCTGAAGTGAATTTGTGGAAATCAAAGGGGAAAGTCACCGTATTTTAGTGGTGGAAAGGAAGAATACGAAGGAACGAAGCGACTCTCTGACAGTAAAGTTTAGATTATTGAAATAAGTTTGTTTTGCTCTGCAAGGAGGTGCATCAATGGTCACTGCCAGATATATAACAGATGTGCTTTCCTTTGCATCTTTACTGCAAAGACAGCCAAGAGCAATGTATTCCACTGTCAAAGGGAGCCAGTGCTACTCTCGGAAGCATACTGGCAAGAGTGGGATTTTCACAGCAGATTAGTGGAAGGAGGTTGGAGACTTGAACCACTTGCAGATATTAGAAACTGCCTTCTTTTTGTCCCTGGAGAAAAGACCTTTATTCTCAGTTGTAGAGGAACTGGAGAATATGCAACACTTGAATTGGGATTTGTGTGTTGCAGATAAAATGTGCATCAGTGGTCCTTCACGTGTCACTACACCCAGTATGTCAGCATTTAGGGTAATAACATGTCCCTGCAGAGGCTAGTTGTAGCCTAACATAATATGAGGGAATATTTATAGCAAAACAGATGTGTTAAAAGTTCGTCAACAAAAGCCCATTTTCCTTCCCACCTTTGTCTGTTTGAGTCTTCTGTTCCCTGTCCCTTTGTTCTGTGGGCACTGAAACCACTCTTCTATAAAACACTGAGCATGCACATTTTCATTTGAAATTAAGAGGAAGAGGTGTTCCTTAATGGTAATGTCATTCCCTCCAGCTCCTTAACCCCCCTGGCTCCCTAACACTTTGGGACCTCCATGCTGACACTCTCTTTGGAAATTCTTTGAGGAAACTAAAGAGAGTGATTCCAGATGCTATTGTGCCAGCTGATGTGCCCCCAACTGCTGGAGTTTACTGCCCCCCTGAGAGCTACTCCAGCCTTCATTTTACACATACAGTGAGGCATTTTGCTGGCTCTGGTGTAGTGATGTATCCTTTGGCAAATAGGTGGGGCATAAATGCCACTGCAGCAATGCTATCAGAGCTTGTCCATTATGCTGCTCAAGTTACTTCTCGTTTTCCATTAGTATAAATCGCAGTGATGTCCAGGAGCAGCTGGCACCTACCCCAGCTGAAGGTGTGACCCAGAAAGAGGTGACTCACGCAGAAGAAGGGAAACATGTTTCTCAGAAGCCTTGCGCTTGCCACTGTTCCTTGAATCTTCTCTGCAAACTGACATTTTCTCGCCTCTGCAAGCAGCTCCCTTGCATTTGTCTTCTCATGACTTTAATTCAGTTAGGTTGCAGAGAAGCCCAGCAGCTCTGCTGTGTTTTCAGTAATGAAATTATTTCTCCCTGGCAAGAAGAGGTTTCGAATGTCAGAGATGGAGCCAATTAAGATCCAAGCAGTGGATTCTTTGCATGAGGGCAGCAGGAAGGATGTATGGCAGGAAGGAAGAATTTGCTGCTTGCTGGGATGTACATATTATTTTCTCCATCCATTTCAGTCCTGTAGTTCAATTGCTCTACACAACCCCATGCAGGCTCTGAAACACTGCCTTTCTGTGTGCAAGCTGGGAAAGAAGGTGAGGTTTTCCATATAGCTCAAAATTGAGAGGAAATATTTGGTAAGATTTAGGAGGAAATCAAGTGAGTAGTGAGGGCATCTCAAGGGGCATCAGTAAGGACAAATAAAGATCGGACCACTCCTTGAATGGCAGTTCTGGGCAGTGACAGATGTTTGTGAAAGAAAGGTGAGATGAAACTACCTTCCGATTCATACCATCACCTGATGTAAGATGGTGTCACAGACTGATCCGTTGCAAGAACTTTGAGGGGACAGACATAAAGATATTTTATCATTTTAGTTAACTAGTGCTTTCATGGGAAGAGGTCTAGATTTTGAGTGTCTAAATATGGAAACGTGGCCTGGCACAGCAAAGAGAGTTCTGACGGCTGCCCTCCTCACTGCTTATGTGGTCATTGCTTTTAGTATTACCTTTTAGTGTTCCAAGCATTATATTGTTTCAGTTAAGATCACAGGTCTGTGGTCTATCAAAGTGCACTCTACTGCCCTGGCCTGAGGATTACAATTCCTTCTGTGCATCATTTACGATTTCCCAGAAGACTGGTTTATAAATGCAAGGCTGTCCAAATAGAGCTTTTGTATAGTGTATTTCTAGTTCTTGCCCTAAGAGTCCCCAGTCCATCAAAGTCAGGTTCTGTTGACTTGCCAGTCTCATTGCTTAAGGTGTGTGGTGGGGGGTGGTTTAAGCCTCATTCCTGCCTCATTTTGCTGATTTAAGAAGACGTTGACTAGAAATGCAATAGATCGGCCAGGGGGATGGGGAAGGGGGAAGCTGGTGCAGCTTCCTCATTCTCTGTCTCACTCCAGGACAAGCTGGAGGGGCTTCCAGGAATATTCCAACTTACAGCAGTGAGGTGGGATCTCTGAGGAAACCATGCATACTTTTGAGGATCTTGTGGGGCACCTTTCCCTGATTAATCCCATCCACAGGACTACTATATCTTTTTTTTTATTATTATTACAGTCCCAGAGACACAGAAGTAGGAGTGAGTTACTTTAGCTCTTTGCCTGCAGAAGATGCCCTATGTTTCTTCTTTACTCCTCCCTCTGCCTCATTTCAGTGTGGAAATCAGCAGTATTAGCTAAATCCTGGAGGAAGAAGTCCTGTCCTCATTGTATTTTTCTGATATAGGTGCACCTTAATATGAATTAAGTCTTGTTCCCTTCCATTCACTTACAGTCAATTCATTGACTGTCAGAGGAGGAAGCGGAAGTTAAAACAGACTGGAGCACCAGCCTCTGGATCCCAGGGCTACACCATGTTTGTAGAAAATGCAGCTTCCAAATGAATGTCTTGACAGTGCATAGAATATCAGCCTTCTAAGAGTTAATGGCTCATGTGGACAGGGTGATACTCGGCCTGTCTTGCAGCTTGTCTGCTTCTGGGCATGGAGAAGATAGAAACATTCTTCCAGTTTGTGAGGGTTTGAGACTGGAGAAGGTGGAAAGATTGTTTGTTTGGAAATGAGGCATTGCCTTAGGATACTCAGTTGAGATGCTGAAAAGACCAAAATCCATGCAGACACACAGACCGACTCTCTTTCAGAGAGTGATTTACATTCCTTTGCTCTGGCAAACACCTCCAGGCTTCTTGTACATCTCTATGTATCTGAAACTGTTGTGACCTTTGGGTTTATAATTCGGTGCAGGCCTTGGGAGACCAAGCATCTTTTCTGGCCATGCATTGTCTTTTTTATTTGGTTTTCCTTGTTGTCTTTGATTTGGTTCATTTGTTTTGGGTTAATTTCATTTTTTTCACTAGCTTGACAGCTTCATCCATTGAAGTTCTCTATCTCAGTATGAACAGAGTCTGTCAGTACAAAGCTTCCTTTTACTTCCATCCATCAATGCACTTTCAGTCAGACCTGGGGGTAATATTCTCAGGAGTAGAAAGCTGAGCAAGGTCTCCATGCTTCAGTTAGTTATTTGGCCTTTTTGACAGAGCTAACAAGGGTGTTAATTATCACTATTTAGAGCAGTGGCTTTGCAACAGAGATAATTGTCCAGCTGGAACTAAGTGAGTCTCTTTTGAATAGAGCATCAAACAGCTGTTAGATTCTCACAACTGGAACAAATTGAAATATTTGTCATGTTTTTCAACTGATGAAAAATGTTCAGTATGAAATTAACTGAGGGCTTATAAAATGGAAGGAAGTCTCTGCTTTTTTTTGTACAGAAATTTTCCAATCAAAGATCTGCATAAAATCAGCTAATTTAACTATTGAAACAGGATGCTTGCAGATTATAGCGCCAAGGGTTCAGTTATTAGTTTTTTCCTGTTGTAAAGCAGCTTTGGTTGCCTGGTGTTCTCAATGCATTCAGATGCTTTGGAGAAGCAATTGCTTTGAAGTCCCTCCTCTCTGAGAAAAGGTGGATTTTAAAGGGCCTGTTTCACTGGTCAGAAATGTAGTGTTTTGCTCTGTGGTTTTCAAAAATATTTGTCCAAAGGTTTATGGCTTTTTTCAAGGGTATACCACCTTTTCTTAACTGTGTATATTAACGAGACATGTAATTTTATTTAGTTTTTTGTTCTCTAAGCAAGGTCTGAGGTGCTCAAAGTTGGTTGCTGAGAAGGGAGAGACCCATTAGGGTGGTTTACTTACCATGACACCACCATTCAGAAACTATTTTTACTGTCACTCTTCTTTACACCTTCAATCATTTGCCCATTCGGAATTGTCACCTGCCCCTTTGACAAGTCGAGCATCAATACTTGGTGTCTGTTCTTCTGCACTGTGCTTTTCCTAAAATTTCTTGCAATCACAGCAAATCTCTTGCAATTTGCTGGCCAAGGAGCTTATCCTGCAGGTGAGCATGCATGGTATGAGATGGAGAGTTTGTGTTCATGTGAAGAGCCACTGACTTCAGCACAGATACAAGTAGCCCAAAATGAGGACTCAAAATAATAATGATAAACAAAAATGTTTGTTTAAAACACCTTTTCTACACAAGGTATTATATACTTATTTTTACCAAATGGCTGTACTTGGTTCATTCATGTGATCTTTAAATTTTCCTTTTCTCTTTTCTAACATCCTCCGATCTCTCTCATCTTCTACAAACTATTACAGGAAGACAACCAAATCATTTTGGTGGGAAGCACCAGTACCCAAGAGAGATCAGTATCCTGGATGAGCAGATTCTGAACCCTCTGGAAGAGCCGCTCTGACCAGGTACATGATTCAATACTGAAAACCTGTTTCTTGGCGATAAAAGGTGGCTCCCTTCCCATCCCCAGCATGTGATCTGCCTGCCCTATGGCAACAGGGCAACTAAATGTAATCCAACCCAAAGGTGTGGAGGAGACCGTGTCAGGTGTTCTGTGTCTGGCTGTAGGGCAGCAGTTTGCTGGAGCCCAACTCACCAGTCCTTAAATAGCAGGACTTCTTTAAAGAAAAGCAGAATCTTTAAAGAAAAGTAGAATCTTTAAATTAAAGCAGAAGCTGCATGACTCAGATCTGGGGTGCACACAAGCCAACTCAGGAACGAAAGGTGTAGATCAATACAGAAAGCTGGGGGTACATAGAGATTTGCTGGGACTTAGTGAGCAGTGAAGCTGAACGTAAAGAGTGAAGAATAGGGATGTGAAGATGAAGATTCAGGGAGGGGAAGTAAGTATGGATCGGGAAATCCATTGAGAAAAACTGGATGAAAAACTTGGAGAACAGTAGCCACTGGGGACCAGTTTACTGCTAGCATGAGTGACTGCCACTCTGGAGGAGAGATAACAACTGTGTAGGTGAGAAGAGCTGTCTAAAGGAGGGCCTGAGGAGGGAAGGTTGTGCTTGAAACTACTCTGCCGCCAACAAATCCCTGTGTGTGACTGTACCACCTCCTGAAGACTGTGTCCACCTGAAAAGTGACAATGTGTGCAGCTGTCAGCTCCTGTGTTAGCTCCAGGGGCAGAGGTTTCTGCAGCAGAGCTGACACCCTTGCCCCAACGAGCCATCTGCACGCTCTCAGGATGACATCTGTTGCGAATAGTTTTGCTTGCCTTTTCCTTTAAACCAGATTATTTTTTTTTTCTTGTAAAGGTTTGTGATTTTCACGGCTGTTTGAATCACTCGGCTCTTAAACAATTCTACTTCTGACTCTGGGCATTGCACGTGCACTGCATCATGCAGTTTTTAGATATGCTATTGCCTAGTTTTATCCTTAGGCCCCATCTCATTCATTGGACAAAATGGATATGTTTGGATCTTGGACAAGGGCTATGAAATGGAGGAAATGGTTATCTGCTGCATTGTTGTTGAAACAAAAGAATAATGCTTAATGAGAGCCAGGAAAAAAATTTGTTTGGAGGAAAAGGACCTGACTGAAAATAACAAGAGGTTGTCCTCCCAAATGATCCTGCTGCCACAGGATTCTTGTGCAAATCTGAGACAAGTCACTTTGAAACTCTGACCATGTTTCATAGATGGCTACTAGTTGTCATGGCAGATGTTCTCAGCCTTTATTTCTGTGTATATGCTTCAATTCTCATCTGGAAAGTTGACTAGTATCTCCTTTCTTCATGCTGGCACTGAAGAGAAAATTGATAATGTCTGTGAGACACTTGGATAAACCCACTCTCAGAAGTGCTGTTCTCCTCTGCTCCCAAAGATGGGGTTTATCTGTAGTCAATGATTTGTTAAATAGTGTGCAGGAAATAAGGTGAGAGGGAAAAAAAGTAAATAGTGACTATATAGAGAGCAGTAGTTGTGCCATGACTAGAATAAAGTTGGGATAAGTACTCTGTGATCATAGACTTAAGAGTGGTATTTTAGTGGATTGTATTATGAGGGAGTTGAATTAAAGTTGAACGGATAAATTTAACTTTAGCATGTACTGGATTTCAAGTCTTCAACATTGTAAATGCAAGTTTAAGCATTTTTTTGGGGGTATGATGATAATAATAAGCATATGATCAAATAGATATATTGAGTTTTAAAGTCCTGTAGGTAGCAGATACTGCTGCGACATCATCTTTCTCTGGATCATCTGATTTTTATATAAAAATCATTAACGTTCTTTGTGAGGAATAATAATAATGAGAAATTTGTTATCAAAGGAAAAATATCAACAGGAAGAGTTTTTGTTTCAATGACTCTTGCTTTTTGGTTATATAGTTCTATGAGTTATTGCATGTGTCTGAACAGTAAAGGGAATCTCCCATCTGCCCCAGCTTTTTCTGTTTTGGTCACAGGGGATGCATCTGTTGTTCTTTGGTGGTTCACAACATGTGGGGCCAGTGGTCCACACGGGCCAACTCAAGCTCAGTGTGACAGTGCCTATAAAGACAGCAATGTGTCAGTGACTGTGGAGAAAGAGGGCAGGCTCCAGGGAGTGCAAGTCTGGAGAGTGCCAGCCACAAACCGGTACAGGTGAGTATCAGAGTGTGCTGAAGAGGCAGCCACGTTTATCTGCTTTGTGTTTGTGGAGTTTGAGAAGGAGTAAGTGTGGGATCACCTGTATTGAGTGGGTGGAGGGGGTAGCGAAGGAAGAGAGCAACAGGAGCGTGAGCTCTGTGGATCTGTGTCTGAGCTATGGCAAAGCATGGAAGGGTGGAGTGGTGACTTGAAAGAGATCAGAACAGGAATGACTTGTGGGCATGTGGTCAAATGGAAGTGCTGCCAGTCCCGAAGCCTTGATCTTCTAGATTTGGCTCTACTGGCTCATGCTGTTTGGCCAAGGTCAATTGTATGAACTTCAACAAGGCCAAGTTCTGGGTCCTGCACTTGGGCCACAACAACCCAAGGCATGCTACGGACCTAGGGAAGAGTGGCTGAAAAGCTGCCTGGCAGAAAGGGACCTGAGGGTGCTGATCGACAAGCAGCTAAATATGAGCCAGCAGTGGCCAACACCTTCCTGGCCTGTGTTAGAAAGTGTGGCCAGCAGGACCAGGGAGGTGATTGTCGCTCTGTGCTTGGCACCGGTGCAGCTGCACCTGGAGTACTGGGTTCAGTTTTGGGCACTTCAATATACAAAAAAGACATTGAGGTGCTGAAGCAGGTCCAAAGAAGGATAACTAAGCTGGTGAAGGGCGTGGAGAACAAGTCTTATGAGGAGCAGCTGAGGAAGCTGGGGTTGTTTAGTCTGAAGAAAAGAAGTCTGAGGAGAGACGTTCTCGCTCTCTACAACTAGCTGATAGGAGGTTGTAGAGAGGCAGATGCTGGTCTCTTCTCACAAGTGACTAGTGACAGAACAGGAGGGAATGGCCTCAAGCTGCACCAGGGGAGGTTTACACTGGACATGAGAAATATTTTTTTTTTCCCTGAGAGGGTTGTCAGGTATTGGAACAGGCTGCCCAGGGAGGTGGTTGAATCACCATTCCTGGATGTGTTAAAAGCCGTATAGATGTGGTGCTTGGGGACATGGCTTAGTGGTGGACTTGGCAGAGTAGGGTTAATGATTGAACTTGATGATCTTAAAGTTCTTTTCCAATCTAAATGATTCCATGATTCTATTCGCCCCTGAAGTCTCTGTCTCCAGTGCTCTGTGTAGAGTTGGTCTGTCGTTCTGAGCAGGCCAGTTACAAGGGTCTCTGACAAACGATAGCCATGAGATGCTGCAGCAGGGGAGCCTGCTCTGAAGGAATGCCTGCTTGGAAGTGCAGGCTGGGGAGAGATTGCAAATGGAGTTGCTTTGGGGATGAGAAGTGCGAGATTTTTGTCTTTAACTACCTACTTTTTATTTCCAGGATTTCTGCCTATGGAGCAGCCGGGGGGAAGGGAGCCAAAAACCACAATAAGAGGTCCCATGGGGTCTTCATCTCAGCCACCTTCCAGCTGGAGAAAGATGAGCTGCTGTACATCTTAGTGGGGCAGCAGGGGGAGGATGCCTGCCCTGGGGTGAGGGCTGCACACGCACACATGGGCAGAGATTTTGCAGATATGATTCAGTGAGATCGAGGGGTTGGCTAGGAGTTTGGTAATGAAAGATAGAAATTCCAGAATTCAGCAATGAAATCCAGTCAGGAGACTGGGAAGAACCAATAAAACAAATTAAAAAGAATCTCAAAACAAATAAAAAGAACTGTGAAAAAAAAAAAATCCCAAAATGCACTAATAAATATGAAGCCCACCAAAACTTTGCCTTAAGATCCTCGCGTTTGAAACAAGCAGAAGAAAGCTGACAAAGAACTTCTTTTAAGGAGGGGCCTAGTAGATGGGAGTTGTGTGCTCCCTCTCTTATTTTTCCACAGCCCAAGTTTCTTTCTGTCTGCCAAGATTTCCAATCATTTGCTATTATTTATGGAAGCATCCAGCGGCATTGTGGCTACACTGTTAGATACTCTCTCTAAGCTTACAGACTAAAGTCTGAATCCAAAGCCTATCAAAACCAGCAGGAATCTTCCCACTAATCACAGTGGCCCCTGAATTAGGCATTTGTAATGACGAAAAGCCCACTCATGAGAAACAGAAATTGATGACACGAATGCTTATATATGTGTCCTCTGACTCTAGACCCTATAATTTGAAAGTCTTTTTATCACGTAGACCCAAAAGTTGCTTCTTTTCAGCTTGAATCCTTTGATATTGCCTCTTTCCAGAAATGAGAACTGTCAGGCCCTGCCCAGGAACAAAACTGTTTTCTCTTTTCCCCACAGATAGACTGCTGAGTTTTGGGATGGATATGTTATTCTTGCAGGCATTCACAGTTACTCTTTTACCTTGCCCAGAGCATACTGTGCCTTATCATAGAATGTTTTGGGTTGGAGGAGACCTTTAAAGGTCATCTAGTCCAGCTCCCTTACTGCAATAGATTCTAAAACTAGTCTTTCTTCACTTGACATAGTACAAGAATTGTATCTATCTAAGTAAAACAGACATCTGCATATCTGCAGTTCCCTCTCCAGTGCACTCTGTAGGCTTAGGTCATAATCTGCAAAGTTGCCCCTTACTCCCTTGCGTGCATGACTTGCTCGAATTGCAACCTATAACCCAGCACTAAGGAGTTCCCTTTGGCACTATCAGGAACTTTCTGTTCATTTCTCCCACTTCCAAAGCCCAATTTTCCTCGGCTTTGGAAATCCTAATGAATGTATATGTTGGGTAACTGATGTTTGTTTTCCTTTCTCTGAAGTTCTGGAGCTCCAAAACTTCATTCTCGCTCCTTATATTTACCCCAGCTGCTTTTTCCTGGTCCTCATCCACCTTATCAGTTTTTGTCCTCTTCTTTGAATGAAAAAACACAGGCAGTAAAACTGGTGCCACGCTTCTGGCCTAGATATGTGACATGACCCCCACAAGTAGGAATTTCACCTGCATTGAGACAACACAGCAGTTTCTGAAATCATTCAAACTTCATCATCAGAATAAAGCTGGGCAGATTTACAGTCATTGCAACTCACGGAACTCAGTGTCACGCACACAGAAGAAGTCAAATCCAAGATGGCCAAACAAGCTTTACTTTTTCATTGTTCTCAAATATTTAGCAGGAATAGGAATCTGGGACTCCAGATTTCTCTTCCAAGATATGTCAGTAGGTCACTCTTAATTATGTGCAGGTCACTTCTGTCTGCCTTATGTGTTTATGACCCTGAGAAATACCTAATAAATACAGAAGTAAGGAAGTTCTGGGAATTAATCCATAATTCAACACTTCTGAATATTTGTGGTTATAAGAAGTTTTAAATATGCAAAATATGAATTATGTGATAAAAAGAATGAGTTACTGCTGTATTGCTTTGGATTTTTCTATGAGAATTTGTATTTCCACTTGCATGTGTAATGTGAGTTTGAAAATCAGAGGTAACAGAGAAATCTATCCCTCAGCTGTTGGTCCTTGTAGAAGAGTTCACTTCCCACAAAGATAATATATGTATTTTTTTATATATACCTGATATACATGACAAAAAATACAATATTATTGTGCTGAGATATACAGACAACTCTCAAGAGCTGACATCTGAGTGCATCGCTTGTCTCCTTTCAGGGCAATCCTGAAACCCAGAAGATCTGTTTAGGGGAGTCATCTCTCATTGAAGAAGATTATAAGAAAAAAAAGGACCTGAAGGACTGGGCTGGAGGAGGTGGAGGTGGAGGAGGAGCAACCTACATCTTTAGAGTAAGTATTTCTTCTTTGTGTCCTGCCTGAGAAGTGTCCAGCAGAGCTTAAAAGGTGGTGAAAAAGGAATCTCCCTCCTTCCCTCCCTCCTTACCTCCCTCCTTCCTTCTCCTCCTGTCTCTCTTTGTCTTTTTGTCTTTTAAATTTAAATTCTTTATCTTTTTTTCATATTCTTGATCATACTTGTCACTGTCACTAAGCTGGCTAAACTGGTTCCTCAGTTCTTGTCAACTCAGGTCTGGGAATCACGCCAGGATCCCACTTTAATATTAAGCAGAAGTCCTAAAAAAAAAAATTTCAAAATCTCCAAACCTTGTTGTTCAGTTAAACAATTACTCTTATACACAGGAACACAATGTAAAATGGTTTTGTAATGAACATAGGAAACAGTCAGGAGCCCTGGCCTTGGGTCACTCTTCTTTGGGATATTTTCCTGCTTTTTGATGAGTTTATGCGCGTTCACTTGTCTAAGGGATGTGAAGTTTTTCTGATGTTTGATGGGGGGTTTTCCAGCAGAAGGATGGGATTTTCGAACCTTTGCTCATCGCAGCAGGAGGAGGAGGAAAAGCCTACCTGAAGGCTCAGGACAGCTCCCTGGATGACGTACCCCTGGAGCAATTTGAGAACAGCACTGCAGTACCTGGAGTCAGTGGGAGGACTGGGGCAGCAGGTGAGACACTAAAACCACACGAGGTCTGAACCAGATGCCTGAATACACACATTGTCATGTAGACATCAAGTGAGCGGCCTATTTTTGATCTTTCGGAATTTTTCTGTGTTGGAAATATGCTGATAGTCTATAACAGATGTCTTTTATACGGTGTGTCACCAGGTCAAAGAGAATGCATAGAATAAGTGGTGAGAGCTCCAGAACAGACTATTCCATACTTGGACTCCTCTCTTTTGTGAAGTGACTCTGTGAAAATGATGTTTGCGGGATGGAACCCACTCCTCCACACTGTAACAATGGCCTTTGAAGAGAAGGCTTTTTCCCTATTACTCCCCTGAAACCCTAACAACAAGAATTATTTTATAGGAATTACACCAGAAATGGAAGCTTATTTAGAAACTTGTAGCAGCCTGGCCTAAAATCTATTCCTAAGAGACGAAAAAAATCCAGTGGTTCTCTATCTCCTGCTGTAGTAACCTTATAGAGGGGCCACTAGAGGGAGATGAGGAAATCTGGTTTATTTTTATTTCCCCAGGGAACTCAGCATCTGATGTGGCTGAAAGCCATAACCAGTTATCCCAAAGAGGAGTGGTGGGCTCCCTAATGCCGGTAGAAACTGGTGCTAAGGTGCTGGTTATGCAGCACATACCACAGGCTGTGCATTAGATTTCCTCTTTGTTATTATCCGTGGCGATAAGGAGCTTGTCTGTATATTCAGTTAACATTAAAAGAATGAGTTAACTTGAATGCAGGCACTTAAGAAATTAATCAGGGCCAATTACTGTCTCTCTCCAATATCTCTCCTACTGTCTTCTGCTTGTGCTTCCCTCACCTGCTCTTGTTTTGTTTTCTCACTCTTCTGGCTGAAGGTGGAGGCGGTGGCTGGCAAGATGAGAGTCTGCTTCCTCAGGCTGGGAAGTCCCTTCTGGAAGGTGGAGAAGGGGGTCAAGCTTGTTCCCAAGCACTAGCCAAGCTCCAGTGGGCCACCTCAGGTGGCTTTGGTGGGGGAGGAGGAGCTTGTACTTCTGGTGGAGGAGGGGGAGGCTACAGAGGTAAGTGTGCTGAGGGAATCATCATATCTAATTTCGTACCCTTCAGACCTGCACTTAAGAGCTAGAGCTCTTAGTGCAGAGGTACACTGCTGCAGAAGGTCAGTCACAGATACTTCAAGCTGAATGGTATGAAACCCACCCTACTCTCTGCCATTTCTCTTTAATTAGGGAAATCAAGGTTATACAAGCATCCCTGAATGACGTAGTCGTCGGAAGGTGTGCTGAATCACCCCTTCATTCATTCCCAAGCTGTCCAGGGAAAATGTTCTATTTCCTTTTTCTGTTTAAAGCAAATATAGTTTTACCTTGCTGAACTGAGAAGCCTACATTGGAATGTATCACTTCACTAACCGGGGTACTGGCTGGGTCACCTGAGCATTGTGTCCATCAAGGACGGTATATATGCTAACATCACTGGAAAGCTGCCAAGTGACCCCGGGTGACAAGAGCCAGGAATGGGTGCAACACTTTGGAGGCATCCCATCTTCTGCAGTGTGCAGCACTGATCAGCTGGCCATGCTCTTCTTTCCCCAGGAGGACATGCCTCTGATAGTGATGATATCACAGCTGGTGGGCAGGATGGCATCTCTTTTGTGAACCCCATTGGAGAGATCTTCTTGCATCCCCTGGCAGGTACACTATACTACTTATTCCTCTTAGTTCTTTTCTTCCTCCTTTTTCTTTCTTTCTCTCTATTTCCTCTTTCATGCTCTGTCTCCACCTGTCTTTTGGGTTTTATGCATTTTATTCAGGCCTGTTTCACTCTGCAGCTCAGATCTTTAGCTGTAGTCATTTCTTTCAATATTTCTATAGTGATCTGAGACCTTTTTTCTCTCAATTACAAAGCCAGGAGAGACACCAGTCATCCGGTTTAACTGCACATTCTCAGTTCCAGACATTTCCAGATCAATTCCCTTCAAGACCTCTCTTTTTGCTTGAGGGACCCAATAACTTCTTCCCTCCTGGCGCCCATCAGATTTCTGATGTGTCCATACCGTGTTGGACTATGTGCTCACCCGCAGAGGAGGAGGGAAGTTGTAGGTGCCTCCTGGGTTTTGAGGTATTTTTTTCAAAGACAGGAAAAACTGAACTAAGCCCACCTGTCATGTCTGATTCCTTGTTCAGCCATGGAGAGTCACGGGGAGGTGGAGGTTCAGATCTATCTTAACTGCAGCCACTGCCACTCAGACAACTGCAAGCGGGACCCTGAGACCAACCTGCCAGTCTGCCAATGTGAGATGGGGGCTGTGCTCGCCAATGACAACGTCACCTGCACTGGTAAGATGTAGAGTTGTATCCTCACTGGAATAATGTCTATATTTTTTGTATCCTCTCTCCTCTTGGCATTTTTCGATGATCAGTTCCCCAGGTTATAGCTCTAGTGGGTACAGTGTTATGAGAAATGTCAGTCAAACACATGACTGAAAATTCCTGATGTCCTTCCCTTACATGCGGAGCTACAACTCTGTCACCATCTCCGTCACCATCTCCAACGTTCAGGTTTGGATTGGGTAAGAAGGTATAATATCTGTCAAGAGACACAGTGTGAATTTCCTCAATGGGCACAGCATAGCAGATATTTAAGTGTAAATACCTCTCTGCTGTAACCTACCTCCTACTGCTGAGTTATTTAAGCCACAAATTACTTCCTTCCACAGCAGTTTCCCACTGAACCTGTTCAACTGATGCCTGGTATCCACTGTTATATCCTGACACAGTCTCTTGGAACTCCAAAGCTTCAAGAGTTTCATCTTGTGAACAGTGATGTTACCCATTTATAAAAAAAAATAAAGAATGGATAAGAAATCAGTATTTTACTAGATAGTTTTCTATCTTCACAATGTTTTGAAAATTATTTAGATATTTCTCAATCTCCAAGGCTGTAGAGGGATTTGCTGTAATTTATAAAATAGTTTGCCCACAATCTCTATATTGTTTTCTGAAATAGGAGCAAGCTTCAGAAGGATGCTTTACAGCAAGTTGGATTGCTTCCTGATTAATGCACCTCTGTTTTTCTTTTTCAAGTGCCCCAGGGTCCTATCCCAGAGGGACACCTGCCTCTTCCACTCCTCCTAGCTGTGGTGGCTGTGATTGTGGTGCTTGGAACGATCCTCACTTGTGGCAGCCTGTCTATTGGTAAGAAACACATGCTCCTTATCACCCTTTGACTTGTCTTTTCCCAGTTAAATTAAACAAAAGGAGACCACACATCCACATGCCACTACTTTTAATACTTAGAGCCAGAGTGTTGTGGTCTCCCAAGTGGATCAGAGGGACAGGGTGAAAGAAGTGCTAGAAAAATCACCGTCCCACAATCAGGCACAGGCATAGTCCCAAAGGGTAAGGATTGCTCTGTCCTGGTATTTGCTACAAAGGAAGGAGCTTGGAAAACCCTCTTAGCAGGTGTTTCTTTAGCAGCCACTGCTACATGGACTGAAGTCACAGTCTGTAATTAAACATGTTAATTCATCCAGTGAGAGCTTTTTGGGACTAGATGCCAGCAATATCTCTTGTGGAGCACCCTTTACTTAGGTGCTAGGAAACCTAAGTTGCTCGCAGGTGATTAAGACTCTGCAGGAATAAAACTGCTTGCATATCTGGGATTAAATCACCACTGAGCACAGAGAAGAGTATGATCCTGGAGAGCTAAAATTGCTTTTGAGCATTTATAATTATGGAGTTGGCTTCTTTGTGTTCTGTGTGTCCAGCATTATCTTTTCTCTCCAGGTGTTGATCTTGCTTGTGCATTTTTGTCTCCCCATCTGCAGTTTATCACCTTAAGAAGCAGCAGCTGGAAGGAGCCCGAGCACGACTGCAGAGCCCAGAATATAAACTGAGTAAAATCCGCACATCAGCCATCATGACAGACTACAACCCCAACTACTGCTTTGCAGGGAAGGCCGCCACTCTGAGCGAGCTGAAGGAGATCCCTCGGAAGAACATCTCCCTGCTTCGGTAAGGCTGGCTGCAGGCCTTGCTCTCTGCCACAGGAGAGGGAAGGCAGCCTGGAGCAAAGGCAGGGGTAGGGCTCATATCCTCGGTTTACTCCTCATTGAGAAGCCAGGACAAGAAAACAAGAAGGGCCACCTGACTGATTAACTGGAAAGCACCTAGCCACCCAAAATACAATAGATGTGACACTTGTTAGGTTCTTTAAGTTTGATTGCATAAAGTTCTCAAGCAGAAAAATGAGTTCATGAGTCCCCTGTTCCGTGTTCCCCCCCACCCAGCATAGAGCGTTTCACCTCTGATTTTTTATACGATGTCGTGGATTACACTTGCCACCTGGAATTAACTCCCTTCCAAATCTCTCACAGTATTTGTTTTTGAGCAAGGAAATTTCCTGTCATGAGGCAATACATGCTTGGTTACCTTTCAGCTCTGCACTGTCCAGGTGATACTGATCAAAGTTCTGTAAACTTCAGAATTAAAAACTTGATGATTCTTATGTGCTGTCCTACACCATCTGAAGACATCAGCTCACGGCTATCTTATTCTGTTATTCTCCAGTTCTTTCTTGCCTTGCTTCTGCCATACCTGGTGTTAGGGCCCTAGGATTGAGCAGGCTGCTTTCTTTGTTCAGAACCATCAGGGACCCAACCTCCCTGCAAAAGTGACAGTGATAGCAAATACTGAGAAGTTATTTTCAGAAACTTTGAGGTGAAAACAAAACTCTGTTGTTGATCCCACCTCTTACAGCAGGTTCTATTCCTATGCTTGGACTGAATGAAGAGCTCAGGATCCAGGGGCATAGTAACATCTGTTCCCTCTCTTTTCGTCTTCTAGGGCCCTAGGACATGGTGCATTTGGTGAGGTTTATGAGGGAACTGTTGTAGGCATTGCAGGGGATCCCAACCCTCTTCAAGTGGCTATCAAGGTCAGTACCACAAATTTCTTATACAACAATAATGATCTGAGAGCCATATGACCTTATTACTGTTTCAGTTGCAGATTCACGTTCATCCCATGCATAGTGACATATGCATGTGTGTAGTGCAGGTTTCCACATATTGCTGCATCCAGGAATGATAAACTTTGATTTTTAGGCTGCATGGCACTAGCAGCAGATTGAAAGTAAAGCATCTATCTTGTTTACTGCATACCTAATGGCAGTAAGTTGTGGTCTAACTAGGAGGAGAATCTAAAAAGGGCAATCTGTTTTGTGAGCTCCGTTCCCATTGCTCAGGGGAGATAGAATTGGTGCCCTCAGGTGGGAAGTGGGGTGAATTAGACACCTGGAGACTGTGTAGTATGAGTAGTTAAAATAAAATAACAAATTCTCTTAACATAAATAAACATAGCTCCCTTGAAATCAACACAGAACCATCAGTTCACCCCAGCAGAGAACCTGCCACAACGGCTTTTCTGCCACAATGATTTATCTGACTAGACAAGAAAAAAAAAACAACATAAGGGGAAAAAAATATCAGCAGACATTTGGGGGACGTTGTAGACTAGAAGGGGATTTCTAAATCTCATTTAACGAAAAGAAAGCCACTTGGCAAATATTAGTACAAAGCATTTATGGAACAGGAAACAGTAAACATTTATAGTAATGCTTACATATTACTACTTCTGCATTTCAGTGGTCCTGAGTGCTCTCTCCTAAGCTTTTCACATGAAGTTACTGTGTTCAATTTTTTTTTTTGTTTCTCACTTACATTTCCTTTACCCTGAGAGTAGTGTGAAACTTTCAGGTAGTCCCTCATTATTGCACAGTGTTAAATACACTGCTGGGAATATATATTATAGTATCATGCTAATTTCCGTGTCATGAATGGCAAGAGATAACCGCCTGGTTATCTGTGAAATTACTGCTGTTACCTTAGGATTTGTCAGTTACTCAGCCCTAAAGTTAAGGATACTCATAGTCTGCTTTTATTCTTTTATACGCTTGTGATGCAGAGAACCAGATCTATGAGTTCAGCCCAAAACATAACCATTGTTAATAAAAAGTTCTATTGCTATTTTTCCTGTCTTTCAAAACACTTTTTTTTTTTTAAAAAAAAAAAAGAAAGTATCATGCATTATGGAATATGGCTTCCCTGTGCCACTGAACGAGCATGCATGAAAACCCAGAACAAACACTCGCAAGGAGTTGTAACTGCCCAACCCTGTCCATACTGGAGGAAACACCACAGCACAGTGGCAGGCAGAAGTAGACCAACATGTTGTTCAGTTGTGATAATCCAGTGAGGATGACACCAATTTTGAAAGTCTCAGCAACGACAGCTACCTCTTAGGGCTCTATCTGCCCACTTGCCCACTTCTTCACCCAGTTCCCTGTAAAAAGACATCCTGATTATCAACAATATCTCTATTATGAGGAAAGACTGAGACCAACCTGAGAGCTGAGAGCTGTTTAGTCTGGAGAAGGGAAGACTTGGAGTGGATCTTAGTCATGTTTACAAATATTTGAAGGGTGGGTGTCAAGTGGAAGGAGCCAGTCTCTTTTCAGTGGTACCCTGTGACAGGACAAGGGGAAAAGGGCACAAACTGGAACCTAGGAAGTTCCACCTCAACAGGAGGAAAAAATTATTTCCTGTGAGGGTGATGGAGCCTGGAACAGGCTGTCCAGAGAGGTTGTGGAATCTCCCTCTCTGGGGACTTTCTAAACCCACCTGGATCACCTGCTCCTGTGTGGCCTGCCCTGGGTGATCCTGCTGTGGCAGGTGGGTTGGACTCAATGATCTCCAGTGTTCCCTTCCAACCCCTAGCAGTCTATGATTCTATAGATCTATGAAAAGGGTCGCTCTTCTCCCCAGCTGGAAACTGGTATCCATGAGGCCCAAGCTGTGCCCATGCTCACCTTGCTGCCTGATGGAGCATGTCAGTCCTGATCTGACTTTGCAGAAGCAGCAGATGCAGACTGGGAATAAATTATAAATCATGTGTCTATATGTGTCATGTGACATGGAAGCCTGTGCCGCGATGTGGACATATAGAAAATGGAGATTAAATTAACACCGATCATTTTAAAGTGCTTACTAAGTCTGTAATTCCTCACCTGATGCCTGCCTTGATGTGTACCTGAGGCTGTTTTGCTCCAGAGGACTGCATATAGGTAAAGGCACACAAAAAATTCTCCAAGTAGGTCACCGGTTTCCTGTTCTATCTAATGGGTCACGTTCAATAAACTGAGCACTGAAAAGATGAGCCCCTTCTCATAGGTTCCCGAAGTCATTCATATGTTACATGCTTGTTCTTTTTTTTTTGCCTTTTTCCTTTGGTGGTTACCGAAATGTTCTCAGTTCTTCGGTGGGATGATCCTCATTGTCTTTCCCTTTCAACAGACCCTACCTGAAGTCTGCTCTGAGCAGGATGAGATGGATTTCCTGATGGAAGCATTGATTATCAGGTATAGCATAAGATTTTTGTGCTGCTGAGCCAGGGGGGAAAGAGTAATGCAGGTAATAAGAATCAGTTATCCACTTACTTGGGTTCAAATAGGAAATCCAGCCTTATTTTTCACCAGATGGCTTTTTAGTAGCATGTGAGTTACTGGTTTCAGCTATTTGTTCATCTCAAACAAGGTAACTGAGGTTCTTTTGTTGCACATCTGTAGGGGTTTAATGCCAGGGTGCAATTCGGACACACACCGAATTTGTTCACCACTCCCCATCTTGTTCAGCCATCCCCAGGAAAGCCAGGCTTTGTTGCATGAAACGGCGACTTGGGAAGACAAATGCCAAACTCTGACATCCTTCTTCCTCCAGATTTTATTGCTGAGCATAATATCATATGATCTGGAACATCCCTCTGGTTAGTTGGGTTCAGCTGTCCCAGCTTCTTGTGCGCCCCCAGCCCGCTCATTTGGTGGGGCGATGTGAAAAGCCTTAATGCTGTGTAAGCACTGCTCAGCCATAGCTCAAATATCAATGTGTTATCAACACTGTTTTGATCATAAATCCAAAATGTAGCCCATATGAGCTCCTGCGAAGAAAATTAACTCTATCTCACCCAAAAATTTCCGGTAGTTGGTTCTGCTGGTCATGTTCAGAGGAGTAAGAACATTTTTGTACAAACATGTTCTGCATTTGAAATGTTTTCCTTTTCAGAGAGTCCCATTGCCCTTTTGCTAGTATAAATCATATCCCAACACCCTCACTAAAATTTTCAATGATAAAATAGAAAACAATAGGAAAGCTAAAGATTAGAGCCACTCAGAAGTTCAGCCTCTGCAGGACGAGCACCAAGGTGGTACAAAAAGCTTTTCCCGTTGTGGCTTTCAATCAGCAGCTATGTGCAGCCTTTTTTCTTTTCCTACCTCTGGAACTATTTGCCAGAAGTAAGCACTCTTTGCAGTGAAGGTCCTGAGCTTTTACCCTTTCTTTGCACAAAAATAGCTGAGAGATGCTCTGAAACCTCTGTAGGGATAGGGTAGTGAATATGGCTCTGTGTGGGTTGCTTGCACAGATGGAACACAGCCCTCCTCCCAGTGTGACCACTTTTCTTAGATGTGTTCTGGCTTTTGATGTCTTTGCAAGCTTGAAGAACCTTTATAAGGTCTCTTCTGTGTGACCTCCTTGACAGTGAACTATGAGATCTAAAAAACCTGCCTGGAAAAGGTAACAGGCATCCATTCCTATTACCTACCTGTACCTTCTTGGAATTTACTTCATTAACCCAAATCCATAACCTTAAAACAATAGTATGATCAAGGGTGGCTTTAAAATAATAGTGCAGTCAGGATGAATTGTAAGTGATTGGAATTTATGCATTTTTGCTTTGTTCAACATGAAGTTCCTCTTCTCATTGTCTGGCCCAGCTCACACCTAGATGCTATTTTTCTACTATTAAAGCATGACTCCCATGACGTAGTGCCACTTCCTAGAGTCTGCAAGAACTTTGGAAGCTGTATGGCATAGTTTTTTTCGAAGAGCAATTTCATTTGATTCCAGAGTGCTTTGATTCGCTGAGTAGCACATGACTCTCTTCTTCCCCAACTTCATTTCCATTTTTAGTTCCTGTGTTATCCAGGTAATCACTATCCAAGGGAAGGTGCTGCTTTCTAATGACTGAGTCTTGCTGAGCTTCTTGACAATAATCTCAGCTTTCTTTTGTAAGAGGCAGAAGGCCATTGTACAAGCAGCTGCTGCAGTAGGTCTTAGCTAAGTCACTCTTTGGCAGACTAGATACTGAACTGAGTCCACCAGACCGGACAGCAGTATATCTAAAATAGACAACACTGAATTAAAATCCTCACTGGTCAGGATTTTGTTGCACAAATGCCAATAATATTTGCATTTTTGAAGTGCTTATTATTCTTTTTCCTCTCACATCACCCCCATCTCTCAGTCAGTGTGTCTGTTAAATCTATTTTCCCAGTCAGAAGGTTCCTCTTTACTTTCAGGTTTTCATACCTTCTGTTGAAAACTTCTCATGGGCAAAGCCAGACATAATCTTGATCTTGGGGCTGTCATAATCAGAGAGGCATTTTGATTTGGTTAAAGTAGGAATTCGTTTGATGACTTGCACGGCATCGGGGTTTGCCTCAGTCCAAGTTGTCAAAGCTCAAGGCAGAGTGGGTGTCATGGATGTTGGGCAGATACTAACGCTGTCTTTCTCTTCCGTATTGCTGCGATCTTGGCTTTCAGTAAGTTCAGTCACCAAAATATCGTGCAGTGCATCGGTGTCAGCCTGCAGACGCTGCCGCGCTTCATTCTGCTTGAGCTCATGGCTGGAGGAGACATGAAGAGCTTTCTTCGGCAGAATCGACCCAGGGTGGTGAGAGAACTCTGCTAGGCTTGTGGGTGGTTTTAGTGTGACTGGGTTTATTATTTTTATGAATTGGATAAAGGAACTGAAGCCAAGCAGGGCTCTGTATGTGTCCCAGCTCCTACAAAATTCTGGATACATATGTCTGTTTGCTTGACATAAGCAGATGTCGGTGAGAGCAGTGCCAGAACTGAGGAGGAAAGTAAAATCCTGTCCTGTCATCCCAGAGTTCTCTGTCATTTGGATTACAAATTAAGGGGCTTGCTTTCCTCAATGTCTGCCTTGTTTTCTGCGCACTGCAGTTGTGTACGAGGAGCTGAAGTTGCAATACTGATGTGCAGAGATTTGGGGAATTTGTAGCACTAAGTCCTCAGTGCCATGTGGAGGTGCACAAATTTATACCAGCTGAAAAGTTGAGCCTGTGTTTAGCACTGTGACGAGGATTTAAATCAATGCAAATTTTAAAATATAAAAAAAAAATCTTTATAAAAAACTGTCATGAGGATTTTTGCAAATTCTCTGATTTCTAATGCTGCATCGCTGCCAACCAAGTACAGTGAATATTTGGAATGAATTAGTTTCAGTGTTCTTCTAATGAATAGCTGATCCCAGATATGTGTTCTTGCTTCTTAACAGTGTGACCCTGGGCACTACTGTTAAATAAATATGTATCTCTGCTTGGGTGGAGACTTCAAAACAAAAGAAGAGTTAGGCCTGGTTCTACATTATTTCTTGTGGTATTGAGGTGCTGACTGATGCCTTGTGTACTCCCACACCACGGGATGCAGCTTCTCCTCCACACACCCACACACCCACCCCCATCCTCAAATGGTTATGACAATGTAGCTTCATGTGCTGATAGTATGTTGAAAAATTGAGCTTATTGTCTTCCTCACACAGAAGCAGCTATACTAATTAAATGCACTTACACTGCTATAACAGCACCCAGATGGAGGGGGCTATATGTCTTTATTTTTGGCATTTATAGTGAAACTTGTACAATTTCTATGAGCAGATAAAGTCTGTGGGCAGCAGAGAGTAATAAATACTCTTGTTTGAATATTACGTATAGTTGTAATGCAAAGAACAGTTGTTTGTGGCTTTTTGTTTTCTTTTTAAAAAAAAATATTATGTGAAAACAAAACTGCTGCTCTGTTAGCTTGTCTGCTAGCAGATAACAAACACAACTGAAGTCCCCTCACTGCTCAAAAAAATGTCCCTGTACACCAATTCTGAAAATAGACCTAGCCTCATCATTCATGTACTTCACTACAAGTGTCCCTGGCTGCAGAAGAAACGTGTGCCTATCAGAGTCTTCTGACAGGCGGACTTCAGAGCAGAGATGCTGTCTGGAAGTCTACGGTTCTATTTCCCCTCCATGCTCTCCATTCCCTCTCCAGAAATGCCTACTTTATAACTACAATAACTCTCCCTAGCAGATGTCCAAGAGCTTTGTACAATAATTTGCCTAGCCAATAAAAGTAGTGCTCAGTGGCTGTAGTGTATGTTTATGTGGTTTGAGCATGAGAAATTACAGCAGTAACAGTGTCCAGAAAGAAAAGCAGCCTTAAAAAGAACAATTTATTTGATATCTCTTGGGCTTTTGATCAGCAGTGTAGTAATTTCTCCCCACCTTTCCCAAGAGCAATATAGAAGTTCCTGGAAAAACACCAAGGAAATTTCCCAATGGGGAAATAAATGATGGGATGAAAACTAGCAGGGGTCCTGGTGAAACACTTCTTTATTGTTCTTAGTTAGGGAAGTGCAGATGGCAAAGGGCTAGTAGCAGTCCCTAAGTCCTGTGGTATAGCATCCCTTGTTTTCCATACCGCTCCTGAGGGTAATTCTCTGTCCTTCCACCAGAACTGAGAAATTGATGAACACTGACTGCTGGTGCAGAGATGTGCACCTTTGTTCTCTCTCTCTGAGTTCATGTGCTAATGTCTGTTGAGAATTTATTAACTCTTTTAAAGTGGGTGAATTTTTTTTTTTCTCTCCCATCTCACCTTTTAAACCTTCTTATCTTTGGATTTCACAGTTGAACACCAGCAGGGAGTGGTTCTCTTCCATTCACCTTTACTAGACTCTTCAAACCAGGCCATAAATCTCTTGCCAACTTGCACTCATGTGCTGTGCTCAGGACAAACAGAACCTTCTGGAAGATTTCTAGCTTAAATAAGAGTTTACTCATTTTCCAACTCCTTACTTTGATCTGCTTATATTCCTCTTTGCTCCAGACTTGTTTAACCCTTCACCCACCCTGTATATATGTCTCTCCCTTTCCCTTCTGCCCCTCTCTAATTACCCCCTGCCTGAACATATTATTCTACTCCACTGTTCTTCCCTTACCATTTTCTGTGTGTCCTTTTCCAGAATCAGCCATCCACACTAACAATGCAAGACCTGCTGAATATAGCCAGGGATATTGCTTGCGGCTGTAAATATCTGGAAGAGAATCATTTCATCCACAGGTGAGGAGAAACAGTCCTTTCTGATGTACATCAATGTGTCTGAAGCTCACACAGTTTCTATTTGCAGTCGATTAGACAGAACTAATCATGGTATCATAGAATGACTTGAGTTGGAAGGCACCTTAAAGATCATCCAGTTCCAACCCCCCTGCCATGGGCAAGGACACCTCCCACCAGACCAGGTTGCTCAGAGCCTCATCCAGCCTGCTCTGAAACACTTCCAGGGTTGAGGCTCCACAGCTTCTCTGGGAAACCCATTCTCACCACCCTCAGAGGAAAGAACCTCTTCCTAATGTCTGATTTCAATCTCCCCTGCCCTAGTTTAAAACCACTGCCCCTTGTCCTGTCCCCACAGGCCCTTATCAAAAGTCCCTCCCCAGGTTTCCTGTAGCCCCTTCAGGTTCTTGAGGCCGCTAGGAGGTCTCCTTGTGGGTCCCCAGTTTCTTCAGGGAGCAGATTTCCTTTACGAATACAGGCTTGTGCTTCCGTCTCTGGGCTGGTCTCACTGGTAGCTATGGGGCTCTGCACTGCTCTCTGCACTGCTGGGGAGGAAGGAATCTTCTGATCGCGTTAGTTTTCAGGTCCCTGCAATGTAGACACTTCTGAGATTAGCCCAGTAGTCCACTAGATGGTAGTGTCACTCTGTGGTAGCTCATAAAACTGTAAGGTATCATTTCTCTCTTTTCTGATCTCCCTATCTCGATTTAATGTTTTCCGTACTCCATCAACACAGGACAGTCCATCATGTTTAAGCCATTGACTAGAGAAGGGTAAACCAGGGATAATAAGAGGTAAAAACACGACTCTATGGCTTTCTTCTCAGTTCAGCAGCTGAACTGCTGTGTGATCCTGGGGAACCCTGATTTCCCTGTTCACAATTATTTTTTTTTCTCTCTACAAAAGAGGAAAAAGGTGTTGATATGGCAAGCTTCAACTAAGAATGAAGTATTATAGAGGAGGTAGAGGTTATTATAGGTAGCCTTTTAAAATTCGCAGTTGGGTATTGAACTCCTTAGCTTCTGATTAAGAATTATTTTAGTTCGTGTTGTTCGCAGGCAGAGAGTGCAACTGAATTCCTTCCTGGGTATGAATGCCATGCCCTTGTGTGTAAAGGTGAGGAGAGGCCTGCACACAAAGAGGGTCACCCAGGCTCTAACTAAACCAACACACAGCCTGGAGTTGTGCAAGTAGACAAGTGCCTCACCCACACACACAAGCACCTGTACGTCCGCATCGCATTGCACAGAGCAAAGAGGCCGAGCTAGGCAAGAGTGGGTAGAGACTGGAGAAACCCAGGGAAGCAAGTGGCAAGCAGTAATCAGAGCAAAAAGCCATGAGATGAACACATGGGATATATTATGGCTTTATGATTAAAACATCTGAAACAGTTTCCAGTCTCCTTTATATTGGAAGTAAGTTCCTTCAAAAAAAGGATTAGAATTTTCTGCCATTAAAAAAGAGCAGTAAGAACGAGCAGCAAGTTTTGGCTCTTGGATCTCTTAGTAAGTACATGAGAGGATCAGTATTCTTTTTGGAAACTTCAGAGTTAATTGCTACAGCATTATTTTTTAAAATTACCGTAATAATAATATTAATCATCCGCCTCTACCCACCCTAAGCTATTGAATTTGTGATAAGGGTAAACTTTTGCTTGTGCTGCGAGCAGTCCCGTAGAGGCTCAATAGAAATTTCTCCCTAAGTGTTTATGAAACCAGCTTTTATTCCTCCTATCAGGTAGATGTTCCCTGGTTTTCTTATCAGATGTCACTGAGCCCAGCAGTTATCACATAAAACTTCTGGCATTTATGTATGTCAACAGCTGTTATTGCTCAAGACCAGTCTCCATTTCAGGAGAGAAATGGAATAAACTAGTGCTTGAATCTTCTAACAGCAGCATATCACTTTTTAAAAAACCCTGGGTCAGTTTTTGCACCGCTAGATCTTGAGTAATTAGTAACCTGAGAATGGACTTGTTTTGTTTTAGCCACAATTCAGGAAACTAGTATAGAAGGAATTTCATTCAGGTTCTGTATTAGTATCTGTTAGTGATGTCAGTGGGTCAGAAAGGGAAGAAGGTTACCATTACAGATAACAGGTATCCTCTGGGGAAAAGGTAATGTCGTGGGGTTGTGGGAATGTCACTGAGGACAGATCTTGTCATTTAGGAGTCACAGCTGATGATGGAAAAGAAGACAGCTGAGCTTGATTTCCAAATCTTGAGGGGTTTTTCAAGACTGGCAGTGGAAAGAAACATATGAGTTGTTGAAGGAGCTCATTTTTCTTGGCAGTTAACAGGACCCTCACAGTGCTATGATTTTTAATGAGTTCCTTTTCCGAATGCATTTTTAAAATGAACACAGATCCTTCAGTCTAGGCCACGCAGTCGTCGCTGCCATTTGCCACAAACTAAACCTGCACCCAGCAGACAGCTGCTCCCATATGTAGCTTTGCTTGGGTCCACAGGAGATATCCAGGAGCAACAAGGCAACAGTTTACAGAATTTGGTTCTACATTCACTTTTTGAGCCGTTTACTAAGACTCCCTGATAGCATCACGTCTGTGATGGAGGCACTGCTGAGATGTCACTCTTCAACAGATCAAATAGAGCAAGAAAGGAATGTGTCAATGTGGTTGGTTGGATCTGACGCTGACCCTGTTTTCTGCCTTAGTGGAAGGATATGGGAGTGGGGAATGCTTGGAAAGCACTGTGTAGAAAATGTAATGTAAATGTAGTTTTAAGAATTGCTGTTAATAAAAATGATAATGTAGTTGGCATTTCTTATATTTAGTAAGGTTCTTCTCATTTGTGTAAAGATGACTCAACTAAGACTTGCACGACTGGGTCTAATATTCTTTATTCCTTCGCTACTTTAGAGTTTAGATTTAGAATTACTAATTTTTTTAATTATTTTTTTTTAAAGAGATATAGCTGCAAGGAATTGCCTTTTGACTTGCACTGGAGCAGGACGAATAGCTAAGATTGGTGACTTTGGGATGGCCAGGGATATTTACAGGTAGGTGAAAGGGCATTTCAGTCTTGTAAATAACTCAATAATCTGTATAATTTTGAGCAGTTTGGAATCTGAAGCTGTGGAACTGTCCATTATATGTCTGAATTTGATGATCAGTTCACTAACTGGAGTTAACAGACTGTAAATTAAAACATCTGTGCCTGCAAGCCAATACACTTCAATTGTGTTTATTCCAAATCGAACCTCAGGGAACACTGCAAATACATGTGGACACTAAACCAAGCATAGGCAAATTTATTAGCTAGTTGATCATAAATAATCTTAAATTAAAAAAAAAATTCCAACCATAATTCTGAGTTTCTGATGTCAAGGAGTCTTGTAGCATCAGCACCCTGTGCAAAGCATCAGCAAATCTGATGTCTTCAGCTGTGCATCTACAACATCCTCAGTTTCTATCCCGGTGGCAAAGAGAGTACAAAATACTGCTTCAGTGTATTGTTGGTGTGGAATATTTTTCCTTTTTCTCACTTGGCCCCCATG
Organism: Baryphthengus martii; assembly: GCA_013396935.1. NCBI lineage: Eukaryota > Metazoa > Chordata > Aves > Coraciiformes > Momotidae > Baryphthengus > Baryphthengus martii. Next base: position 60,757 of record VWZK01004995.1, on the reverse strand, counting down.
CATCTCCAGCTGCTGTTGCTGTGGTATACATATATATATCTTTTATATATCTGAGCCCTTTCAGACTGTGTGACATTCTTGATCTGTCTTGTCTTTCCCAGAGCAAGTTACTACCGCAAGGGAGGAAGAGCCATGCTTCCTGTCAAGTGGATGCCACCAGAAGCTTTTCTAGAGGGCATTTTCACCTCCAAGACTGATACCTGGTAACAAATGTCTTTTAATCACTTCTACTACTCAGTGATAAGGGTCTAGAAATGCACTGCTCAAGACCAAAAAAAAAAAAGTGTCTGCTCAGCAGGAACCTTAAAAAATGTCAGAATTTCCCAGAAAAAAATATTAGAAGCCTTCCCTCTGCATTCAGTAGAAGTACTGCTAAAGAATTCTGAATAAGAATTAAAAAATCTAATGTAAATGGAGGAATGAAAATGTTGCTATGCATAAATGTAGAGTAGCACGGAAAGGCAATCAAGAAGTGAAAGAGAGCGAGCTGTTTAGAAACCCAGGAAGTCTCAGTTAAAAATCCAGACAAATACCATCCAACACTTCCCTCACCCCTCAGTATCTGCCACTCAGGTTCTATCAGTAATGAGACCTCTTTTTATGTGTTGTAAATGATTCTCCCTGTACCACCCAGGATTACTCTTTTGTATAATTTTTTTTTTTCTGGCTGTACGTAAAACGACAACAGATTTAATCAGAAGTCCTTGCTGGTTGCTGAGGAAACAATATTTATATAATGATGCCTCATGTAAGTTGATCTTTCTTTAAAATCAGCACCCCCTCCACAGTAGCACGTTCATGCCCAGGTGCTGGGGAATGGAAGCTTTGCTTAAGAACGCCTCTCTCCCTGTACAGTAGATCCTTCAACATACTGTAGTGAGGCATCCCCTTAAATGCCACACTGACCCAGTTTCCTGAAGTTGTCAGTGGTGCCGGAACACAAGGGAATCCTTATCAGCCTCTAACTGTGAGCAGCCACTACTAAATATTTTGAAGGAAAGTGCTGCAGTTCCTGTAACAGGCTATTATAAGTAACATGAGTATACTGGAAATTTCTTCCACCTTTGCAGCAGATAGTGACTCTTAGAATTCTGACCCTGCTGAAGTCCTGGTAAAACCCTCTTGACTCCCCTGGGTCTAAGTCATACAATTTCCCAGTGGCACTGCCTAACTGACCCGTGGATGTGAATGAGGAGAGCAACCCTGTCATGACAAAAAAATAAATGCTGCTGCCTTTCAGGTTCACTGGATGTCTCTTACTTGATTTTATGCCGGAGCATCCTGTTCTCAGAAAAAAATGATTCAAACATCTTGAGTCTTCCCAAGTAAGGTTGGAATCTGCATACCAGATCTAACAGTTCCTTTCAGCAGAAAGAACAACTTCAGAGTTATTCAAATTTAAACCTCTGCAGAGATAGTTTTGGAGCTTGAGCAAAGGTTTTGATTGATTGGGTTGTTTGTTTTGTTTTTTTTACATCAAAGTTGACTCATAATCATGCTAATTGTACATTACTGTGGTGGGCCCACAGCTTTGAAGGATTGTTACTGTGATGTTACCTACAGAGCTTTGTGCCAGGTTTTTGGAGCATAAATGACACCTACTTGGTATTGTTGGCTGGTTTCTGACACAGGTCCTTTGGTGTGCTGCTTTGGGAGATCTTCTCTCTAGGCTACATGCCCTACCCTTGCAAAACAAATCAAGAAGTGCTGGAATTTGTCACTAGTGGAGGAAGAATGGATCCACCAAAAAACTGTCCAGGACCAGTGTAAGTATTTTCTCACTCCTACAAGCCAAGGGGATAGGGAGTGTCAATCAGGTTAGACAAAGGCAACTAGACACCTTTAGTCAGAGAACAGTGGGTGTTACTGAATGTCTCTTGAGCCAGTGCCTATTGTATAGAGGTTAGCGGACTACAGGATTTGCTTTAAACAATGGTCCCCTAATGGCTCCGGATGCAAGGATGCAGAAATGACATGTCTACTTTTGCTTTCCTTCTTTGGGCCATGTACTAAGTGCAGTTCCTCTGGACCAGTGATCTCTTCCTACTGAAACACATCTTTCTTGATAGATACTTTTATTTTTTGACTTATTTTAAGGTACCGGATCATGACACAGTGCTGGCAGCACAGCCCAGAGTATCGGCCAAACTTCTCCACCATCCTGGAAAGAATCAAGTATTGCACACAGGTACTGGTCTTTGGTATGCAGGTGGATGATAATCCATGGAATGCCAACTACCCAAAGGCAACTGTCCTAAAGAAGTGAAGACTCCTGAAGGACTGATCTAATTACTTTCCCAGTTGTGGTTGTGCTGTTGGTTCAACTGCTCTTTTCATTTGGGTTTTTTTTCAGTAGCCATTCTCATTCTCCCATCTTCAGCCCAACCAAAAATGAGATTATGCTGTTCCTGTGCAAGTGGATGCTTTCAGCTCTCAACTTGTTCCATAGCAAAATATCCTTCATTTTGTGATGGAAAAGTACTGAGAATCTCTTTCAAGGTCTATATTCTGACCTTGCCTAATGTTGCTCAAAAGCCACAGCTTTCAAGGAGAAAAATAAGATGGCACGATGAGTGTACCCTCTGGTAGCATTTTACAGCTACAGGCCTGGATCCAACCTCCCGAGGGACAAATTATGTAATAGAATCAAATCATAGAATGGCTTGAGTTGGAAGGCACCTTAAAGATCATCCAGTTCCAACCCCCCTGCCATGGGCAAGGACACCTCCCACCAGACCAGGTTGCTCAGAGCCTCATCCAGCCTGCTCTGAAACACTTCCAGGGTTGAGGCTCCACAGCTTCTCTGGGAAACCCCTTCCAGTGTCTCACCACCCTCAGAGGAAAGAACCTCTTCCTAATGTCTGATTTCAATCTCCCCTGCCCTAGTTTAAAAACCATTGCCCCCTGTTCTATCCCCACAGGCCCTTATCAAAAGTCCCTCCCCAGGTTTCCTGTAGCCCCTTCAGGTTCTGAAGGCCACTATAAGGTCTCCCTGGAGCCTTCTGTTCTCCAGGCTGAACAGCCCCAAATCCCTCAGCCTGTCCTCACAGGAGAGGTGCTCCAGCCCTTGGGTCATCTTTGTGGCCTCCTCTGGACCCTCTCCAACAGATCCATGTTCTTCTTGTGTTGGGGGCTCCAGAGCTGGACACAGCACTCCGGGTGGGTTCTCACCAGAGCAGAGCAGAGGGGCAGAATCACTTTCCTTGACCTGCTGACCGTGCACTTTTTGATGTAGCCCAGGACACAGTTGGCTGTTTGGGCTGCCAGCCCAAACCTGTACTAGTGACCTCCAGCTTAGACACTGATTTCAATAAAGCACTGCTTCGGCTCAAAGGAAGCATGTAAATGAGGGCATTTTTGCAAGTCCTAACAGCATGAGACAGCCAGATGGCACATAGCACCTTGTACGACGTGCAGAAATAGTGCCCAAACCTGATGTCAGTCTCTGCCAAAAGCTTTTTACCTCCTCTCATGTCTGTTTCTCTTTGAACACAGGTGTGACAGTCACCCTGGAGGTGCTCAGGGTGGAACAGATTCTTGTCTTTTTTCAGGACCCTGATGTGATCAACACTGAGCTGCCCATGGAGTGTGGCCCCGCACCAGAGGATGAAGGGAGTACGGTCATGCGTCCAAACGTTTCCAGTGGGGTAGTACCGCTGTTGGTAAGCCCTTCTCTCACACCACAGACAACACGTAAAACGCTGGACTCCCACCATACTGGGCATAAAATTGTACAGTGTCCACAAGAGTTACTCGTGGAGAACCTGAGCAACTGGACTGCTCGAGGCCCCAGCCTGCCATGCCTCAGCGATTTCAATAGCGGGTCCTGGTCCCAGCAGACCTCAAACCAGAAGTTGGAGCTCAGCAATCCACCAAGCCACAGACTTAAAAACAAACCAAAAAATCTTTGGAACCCAACCTATGGATCATGGGTGCTAGATAACATGTGTCACTTCAGCCCCAGCTCCAAGCTCAAAGCAACCCCAGAGCGGGAAGATTCAGGCTTTGATGGGAATTGCAGTTCTCCCAGCTCTCGGGCATCCCCAGCATCTCCAAGCCGAAGCAACTGCCCTCACCTGGATATTAGTGGGATTGAACTGGTGAAACTCCAGACCTTCCCCTGCGGCAATGTAAATTACGCTTACGATGACCTGTGCTACAGCACTGACCACCAGCCAGCAGCTTTGGCAGAGGTCAGAGCAGCTGTGCTAAGGAGCGCCAGTCTCCACAGAGATGAAAAGTCTTTTCATAAAACAGAGAAAACATCAAGAGAGAGGGACTCTGGGCTGTCTTTGTCAGATGACCTGAGTGTTACTCCAGTATAACAGAAACAGCTCTTCCAAAGGTCAGGGAATGTGTGTGTCTGGAAGGACTGCTTCCTATTTCACTTATTTCCTCCTTTAAGTAAGTTCCTTCAGATGGGTGTTGTTTCAACATCAGCAATGTTCTGCTTCCTCCTTCTACCTGCCAGATCTCCAGATCGTTAAAGACAGTTGTATTTCTATCTCTGTCCATCAAATGTGTTCCACTGAACCGGTTTAGAGATGAAGGAAAATGGCATTGTTGCTCTGATTCAGAATGCAGTACTTCACAACAGGACTCCTTCTCAATCTGCTCAGCTGAAAAATAAATGGACCTACCATCCAACTGCAGCATTTGGATGGAAATAACGACCAACACAGGTTGTGCTTCTCTCTGACTGAAGAAACCAAAACCACATGCTGTGCCAGCAGCAACCGACTCACAAAGGCTGCTATATTCCCAAGAGCCTTTTACAGTCCTGATGACTTACTGAGGATGCTCATGCACTGTAAGGAAAGTAAATAAATAACAGCTACATTTGCATCTGTTTTCTTAGCAGACCCCATGGAAAATCATGGAGATGAAGCTTTTTGCTCAAATTGGAAGCAGCAAGGAAGGATGAAAAAAAAAAAACACCAGAAAAAAATCCAGGCTCCTCTGAGCATGTGCTTTGAAAACAAGTGATGAAGAGGAGACTAAAGTTACTATCGAAAAAACAGTTGGCGGAGCTGATACTGTCCCTTTGAATAGTGAAGGGAATGTGCTGCTTGCCTCATGGTGTGTTCCTGACAGCTCCTCGCGTGGAAGGGCTAGGTGGTTTTTCAGGAAAGGGTGAGCCACATGGCATGATGAGAAAGGGCCTGCCTTTATCTTTTAATGACCTTGACTTGGACTGAACTTCAATTTTTCTAAGTACTTTGTTACTCAGGCGTGATTTCCTGTGCTATGTTGGCGAGTGTTAAGCCGAGGTTCTCGCATAACTGTCTAGCATTGCGCGCACTGGAGTTCTTGGTTTTAATACCTGCTCCTCTGAGGTAGAAAGAAAGTAATGCAAGGGAGGGGCAGAGTGAAGGGGAACCTAATATAAACACTACCCTACAGTGCCCTTTACTCGGGAAGGTGGAATAACTCCACCATTTGAGAAAGCTAAAATCATGACTTGGTTTCACACACCTGAGCAGGCTGTCGTTTCTACTCGCCTTGCTGGTAAAGGTAGTTGTTGGTTGTTTTGATGACAGCTCATTGCTAGGTTTTTGTTCTATTTTTGAGGGTCTAAAGTGATGGCTACTGATTAAAGCCTGCAAAATAAGGAGACTGTAAAAGTAAATTTGGATTAAGCTTGAACAGTCTCAGGAGCATTTTGTCCTTGTCCCACTCCTGAATGCTGCACTGACAACCTACAGCGGCACATTACACACTGCCTTCATGTGTTATCAAGTTGTATGGTGAGGTGTCAGCTGTAGACTCTGTTGGTTCCTTCCTGAGGGAGGAGGTGCTCTGGTCCAAGCTTCACACTTAGCGACGAACTGCACAAGCAGTCTGAAGCTGGGGGCCGGCAGGAGAGGGTTTGCTTTGACCACATAGACTGCCTGTCCTCTGCCTCATTCAGGGAAGGACACAACTATGTCGTACAGGAAAGCATACACTGAATACAGCTGGAGTTAAATGTGTTTTCAGTGCAGTGTTATCCTTTGTTGGGCTGAGTTTTTATCTGCTCCAAGCTTCCAATAGTTTTAGGCCTTTTGGCTTTAGAATGAATAGTTTTATATACCACCATTTCTGGAACTGAGTGGTGATGATGGCCACCTTTCAGCAATGACCAGTAAAGGATGGAAAAAATTCCAAATCCACATTGTGAAGTGACAGATTGTCAGAACAGCGAGGGTCCCTCCATGTGTGCACAAATTCCAGGAGTGGGGTGGGGGGACTGATGGACTTAGTGATCAAGGGAGACGGTTGCCCTTGCCTCAGGCCCTTCTTTCCATTTCACCTTTGCTTGAGCTCTCTGACTTCTATCACGTTTAGCTCATTGCATGTCTTATCTTACATCCAGCTACTACAGCCCAGTTAGATGATGCAGGAAAGCCCAGTTAGCAGGAAATGTTCTCATCCTTTCCCCTTGTGGAGGCTAACATTTTTTATCATGTTTCAGGCTGGCCACCTCTGGAGTATGCCAGTCAAGACTAACTACAACTAACCCTTAGCTAATTAGAGTAACATCAGTTTGTCTTCAACCTCCTTACTTTTTGTATTATGTCAGTCCTATGGTTATTCACAAGTAGTTTTTCCCCCAAAGGTGAGCTATCCAGTTCTCCAATAGTTGCACCTGGGCATCAGTTCCTTCCTCCCTGCACCTGTGACAAAGCCACAGCATTGTGCAGTGAACCTAGTTCAGCTGCAGTGGATGTGACACCAGATCGCTTTCCAGTCCCTGTTTGTAACAGGCTCTATCCTGAGCAGAGTGCTGGTGGTCATGACTCTGTTTTTGCAGGCCCATTATGACTCTGCTGTCAACTCTCCTTAGCCCTCAGCACAGGTGGGAAATTGGTGGCAAGTGAGGAGTGAAATACAGATTTGTTCAGAAGCCATGGGAAGTTGACCACCTTTTCTTCCTGAAGACTTTCTGTGAAGTAGCAGGCACAAGACAGGTCTTCACTTTTTTTCCATGTGGATATAACCCTAAGAGTCCAGTGAGAAGCAGGTAGGATCTGCTGTCTATATGGTTACCCAGCTTGAGCTACCACTGGTTTCGCCATGCACAGCACGTGCCTCAACATAATTCACAAATTTAGAAAGACCACTAGTGATAAAATGAGGTAACCCATTGAAAAAGTGAAGTGAGAGAAGAGCACAGCTCTAGTACCAATTCTACAGGCTGTTGTGGCTGCAGCTATGCCTTGATTGTATAAACAAAAAAATTCTTCATTCCAGCACTTTAGTAAAAACAGGTATTTGTCCAAACAGCTGCATGAAAGTACTTACTTTACAGCAAGAGTATAGACAAAGCTGCCCCGAATAAAATTCTATCCTGCCCAGTAACTTCTGTGCAACAGCGAGGTGCTGAAGGGCGACGATAAGAGTAGAATGAGCACATAGCGATTCTTTATGTCCTAGACATACTTTGCTGGTTTATAAGAGCAAAGAGCTCAGGGATGTACTGAGCCAGATGCAGATAGAACACGCAGCTGCACACACCAAATGGGCACTAAAAGCAAGAGCTGGGAATTTTAAAAGAACCTGCATTAGCAACATCAATTTTATATAAGCTCTTAACTCCTTCAAATGATATTAAAGGTAAACAATATTCTGTCAGCATAGTTGCCATGACTCTTTGACCTGTAACAGGTTTTCTGTGCATAACGGATCTCTTAGCTGCTTTTTAAAAAACCTCACAGATAATGAATTTTTAATTAATAACCTGGAGAAAATAATGCTAATATTGCTCCTGCTGTGATGCTGAAATGCTACATGCTGTCCAAGCCGTATCATCTAAAAGGAAAATTATATACATACTACAACCTTCAGTCCTACAATCCTGAGACTGAAACTTCCTGTTCATACAATCACAGATTTCATCATGCTCAATTGCTACCATTTCAGATGAAACTTGCTTGGAACTGGTTTTTAAGGAGACACTTTTAGTGCATAATCAATGGGTTGAACCCATAGTGTCAAAATTAGATTTACTTTGGCAACTGACGCCAAAACCCGATTTTGTTTCCTTTGTCATTTCCATGACACAAGCTGGAAATCTGGGATTAATTCAGTCCTGTAATCCATGTGAAAAGTCTTCCAACACTTCCCCAGTGGAGAATCAGTCATTTATAGGATTATAAATTGTTCTTCCTGATGGGTGCCTGTCTTTTAACAGGTTAGCAGCTTGGGTTTAGATTTGTATGTACACAGTTGTTGGGTTATTTCCTTCTGGGCTCAGCGCTAGTGCTTTATGTTGCTTCATACAATCTCGTACCTGCATTTCAAAGAGGGGAATGAATAACAAAAAAATGAAATGGTAATTTCAATTTATCTTTCTCTGCTTTCTTTTCACATTTGTTGATATTCTTGCTTCTGTTTTTTTGTTACCTTTTCTCTCCTTGAGTGTTTTGTATCTTCATTTTCCCTTTAAAAACCAGAATTTTTATCTGCACAGATATAAGGTGTCCCCTTCACATCAACCCTTTTCCTGAGGTAAGTTCTCCACTGATTTGCCAATGGGCAGGTATGCACTAAGAAACCTTTGCAACTCTAATGAAATAGTTCTGGGCTTTTCAAGCATAATTTATTCCACCTCCAATACCTTTTCCCTGCTTACCTGAAAAAAAAGTACACTCCTGCTGGAAGTAGGATTTCCCCCGATGTATTTGCATCTCCACAGCTGTGTCAGGCAGGGACCATACCTCCGCTGACTCTTGAGCAGCAGAGCTTTGTGAGATGGTTTCTCCTGTAGGCCTGGCCATGCTCTCTCCTTCTGGCTGCCCGACCCTTTTCAATCTGGTGCAGAGACCTTAGGCATGACATCAGTACCATCATCTTCCCATCTTGTCACATGACTTTTAATTGGACTGGTTTCAATTTGTCATTACCTCTGACCACAGCAGCACTTCTTGCCGATTGACCTTTCTGGGTGACTCTGGTCCATAAGTAGATGACGAACCTGCTTCTATGCAATTTAAAGCTGGACAAGTGTATACTTCTATCTTTGCAACACAAAATAAAGAGACGCTCATGGTGGCTATTTGTTTCCCTCTCTGCTGAGTACTGTTTGCACACAGGTCAAAAGGACACTGTCTTGCTACAAAGCGTTGCCAGTCCCAGCGAGTTGACTGCTTCTTCCCTGCTGCCACACAAAACTGCCCCATGGAACAGTGAACTGCTCTGAGGCTGCCAAGTACCTTTTGGAGCAGATGTTCTTAATATAGTGTTAGTTACGAATTGAGATTTTTGAGATAGAGCTTACCTAGAGGACAGTTGTCCAGCTTTGTGTGGATCAGGTTCTAAAGCAAACATACCTACTGGGTTTTGGAACCAAGTTAGCTTCTCTCTGTCTTAGAGCCAGTTTTGGTTTAGTAAGTATGGGATGCTAAAGATGAGATGCACTAAAAGCACTGAAATAAACAGGTTTTGTTTAGCCTAAGGAAATCCTTTGGTCACTGTCCTGTGACCAAATCACAGCAGATGGCTTTTTTCCTTCAGGCTCATTTATTTAGTAGCATAAACACTTCAGAGTAACAAACACTCAACCAATACAGTCAATGTCAAAAGTGACCATGGTCAGCATTGCATTGTAGTGTTCAAAATGGATGCGTGTGGATGATACAGGCCATTTGCTCTCAGTACCTTAAGAATAACAAATAATAACAACAGCAATAAAAAAAAATAATAATAAAATAGCAAGAGCCCTCTCAGATACTTAAGGGTTTGGTCCACCTCCCATTGAAATCTTTCCCTATAATAGGAACTGGATCAGATATTAAGTGAATTCCCCACCCTGGTGTAAAATGAAGAGGAAGTTGATTTTTATCACTCTGGTTAAATTTCATCCAGATTTATAACCTTGTGGGGCCCCAACACCCATCATTTTTAAAGTTAGCCAATGTATACCTTTGTACATTGCTTTCTATATTGCACCTTCCTCCAAAGAATCTCATAGTATCTTGCAAGCAATAATGGACAGCCTCACACCACCCCTGTGAGGTAAGGAGGTACTATTCCCAGCTGTGAAATGGGAACAAAACTGACGCCTAGGATACCTGTCCAAGGCCAAAAAAAGAAACCCAACCAAACCAACCCCAAGTCACTGCCAAAGCTGAAGGAGAGAAGTCCTACTGCTAGAGTCACACAGAAACACAGCAGGTCCAGCAGTAAGCATGGCTGCAGCTAACTAGCGAGCGTAAAGTCCTCGGTGCCTAAGTCAGCCGTTAGCTGCTCAGCACCAGATTGCCTCTGGGCCGGCCTATCTTACCGTGCTGGGGAAACACACGTGCCCTCGGTGGCTCCTGAGGCAGTGTCAGTGGAGGCATAGAACACTACATTCTGGTCTTGTATGTGAACAAGTACCTTGGGTCTCATGCCTCAGCTCTTCTAGGTTACACGCCTGTGCAAAGGCGTCGTGTTGAACCTCTGGTAAATAGAAGCTTATTCAAGGCAACTTACTCCCCAGTGAAAGGTGGCTATGCTGCTTCCTCACACCAGCAAGTGAGTGTAGCTAAGCACTCTGAGCCACCCTGCCTGAATCAAGATAGACATCTAACATATCCTGGGGCAGTTTGCTCGTGAGGTCACAGCCTCCAGTGCTCAGCTGCAGCCCTGCACTTCCAGTTTGCTAATGAAAAGCTGCCGCCTTTCCCATAACAGCAGCAGAAAATCGTGGCTTCTTCCCTTCTAATCCTTAACAAGCCAAAGGGCCATTTCAAAACTAACTTGCTAGAACTATTTATAATCTAGAGTGAGTTTCCAGACCAGGGTCTGCTACAGCAAAGATTTTCTTTTTTTCCCCTGACCTTTTCAACTACCACAGAGGAATGGGTCATTCTCCATGTTTTCCCCCAAGACCACATCCTGTAAACCATCCAGGTGCTTGCAACAGTTGGTATTTTTGAAGCTACTGATACCACATTGCTTCTAGTCTTCCTTTAGAACTTTAGACAGTCATTACCAAAGTTTGTCTCAAATTCTCAGCTGACAATTGAGCATTAACTTTTACCATCTAAACCTGCCCTCTAGAAAATAAGTTATACTAGTGCAAAAGATTCGCATATGTGGCAACAAGAAAGAAATTTAACTTTGAAGATTAATTAGGCAAACCACTAATGAGAATTCTATCACCTCAACCATCTCATTTCTAACTTTCCTATTTTCTTTTTCAAGAGTAGGACTGCTTGCAATTGCAGTCTCATAGAAAATATTGTTATTAAAGTTCTTCTCTGTGAGACCTATTTACTTCCCATTCTCCTCAGGCATTGCTTACCTGTCAGCTGCAGAAAAGGAGGAAGATGTTTTTTAAATTGTATGAAATTCACCACACATTAATCTGTCATCTCATAGCAGTTCAGAAGTTAGGAGGCATCTGGAATGATAGGATCTGTGCTTTCTATTGCAGGCTCGTTGTCACTTAAAAAAAAAGTGTCAACCCTCTGAAACATCTAAGTAGAAACTTCATTAGCACACTATTGAGAGGGACTCTGGGAGGCCACAAAAGAAGTCTGAATTTGCAGTGAATATGAAATAACTGCAAAACTAACTGCAATAAATACAAAAATAATTACCAGTTTCAAACAACCTCTGTTTTAGGATGAAATGTTTCCATGTGTTATTACTTCCTACAGAATGCCCCACTTCCCACTCTGTGTTATCTAAATTTTAGGTCACAACTGTGCTTGAATTTTTTAATACTGCTGTTTTGTTTAGAAGTGATGAAAAAGTCGTTAAATCTGACTGGTTTTTTAGTACAGTAATGTGAAGTAACTCCTTTAAGAAATTATTTTAGGCTCTTCAATACCAACTAGAAATGTTATAGACAGATTTCATTCCAGATTTGGACTTGGCAGTCTTTTTTTGCTCACGATGAGGACTGCTACTGAAATCACAGTTTCCCAAAGCGTAGAGTCACTTTCTTACATCCCAAAGTTCACGGAATCTCTCCTGAGCTCAGGACACCAGCAAAAAAGACAGCACTTTCTAATTGATACACCTTACTAGTTTTAGATGTTGAAAGGGAATTATCAAATAGTAGTATAGGTCTTGCTCTTATTTTGAAAACAGCATCATCACATTACCAATGTTAAAACCTGGAATGTGAGTGAACATGTGAATACTGATAGTATTTATACTGCTAGTATTTAAAGAATTGTTCGAGTGACTAGAAGCAACCAACAGAGAAGGTATGTGAAGCAACTGCAAGAAATCACTTTGGTCTTTCTTGATTTTTAACTGTGAATTTTCCGCAGCTGGGCCTGGGTCACAGGAAAAGAAAAATGAACCCCAGAAGGCTCTGTGATTCCAGAACACGGCCCAAGGGATATGACACCTTGACATTCCCTCCCCTAAACTGCCCTGAGTTAACAGCTGATACCTTGGAGGAAGGATACCTGGGAATGACCATTAGTGTAACGCTGTGGATGCAGACACGCTGCCTTCCTGATCACAGCCTGTACACTAAAATGGCAGCAGCGTGTTTGGGAACAGGCATGTGGCCAAGAAGTCACGTGCATTATTAGCAGACAGTTAAACCATGCTCTTAAGAGATCACATTGTTCGCTGGCTACTAGTGCGTGCCTGCATGTGCCCTTGTATAGGGGGTTTATCTTCAAAAATAAACAAGCCCTGAAAAAACCCCTTAGTTCCCTGGTCTGTGTGCGAAAGAGTTGTTACTGATTTTTCAGAACCGCGGTTCAGCTGCAAAAGGCCAAACTTGCCATAGTAGGCACTTTTCCAACAGTCCACCCAGTCTGAACGTCAAATGTTTTTTGGAGACAATAGGCTGCTATTCTCTCCCTAGAGTATTTGTAATCTCCTGAGAGGCTACATAAAAAGCAAAGGCTGTTCTTGGATAGAAGTGAATTGAGGATAGGGTAGGGGAGAGGAGGAATGGTCAACAGCAGTTACCACATCCAACCTCTACAAACTGCTGCCTCCCTGTGATTATGATCACCCATTTCCACCTTGTGCCCACTGTAACACAACACAGCAGAAGTTGTTGGTCCAACCTATAGTGTATGCAGGAGTAAGGAGACTTGGAATTAGGGGGGGAAAAAACCACCAAAACAACAAACCACTCTTGTTGGTTTCAAAACTATGCAGTTCCCTGAAAGATTGTTATCCCTGAATTTCCAAGCACTTGCTCTGCTCTTAGTGGTTACCTCACTAAGAGGTAATCTGGAGTCCCAGCTGTTTGCCAGAAATCAGAATCATTCTGGTTTACCATACAGACCTCTTGACTCATGCTAGTAGGATTCCTGAGTATGGAGGTCTTCATTCTCTGAGGACCAGTCCGAAGTTCAGCTGATGCAATACAGACCAATCTGGAGTTATTTAAGTTCATAGAGGGCCGATGCAAAGTCATTTTGATCACTAACTGTTGGGTTCTGGATGCAGCTCCCTCTGCTCTGGTGACCTCAGCAGTCTGGAGGGAGTTAAATGTTTCCTTCTGAGTGATCCCAGTAGCGCAGAAAGTCACAGAGAAGCCCTGCAAGTTTTGTGCTGTTCTCAACTCATCTTTCAGTGATGCTTTCTAAGATGCCAATCAAATTGTCCAACCCCAACAAGTACCCATCCTCCCTGTTGCCTTCTTGCCAGGGGATCCTGTGATCCAGTGTCTGCCCATCAGGGAGAAGGGTGGTCTTTCCAAAATCAATCAGCCACACATTGGCATTCCCACTGCCATCATGTACAAAAAGTAGTGAACTTCCAACGACCTGGAACACAGATTGAGATCATATAGTTAAGAATATGTCCTTAGCTCTCCCTCATCACTTAAGAGTTCCCACTAAGAAGATGACCTCCTGAGATGACCTTCTCACCTGTGACCCAACAGATTGTGGGGCTGCACTTATATGTTGACAATTTACATGTCCCATTTGCATAATCATCTAAATCCGTAACATATAAATGGGCATGTAGATGGGAAAAGAGACCCAGCAGATGAAGAAGAGCCATTCCCCAGCTCACTTGGCAGCAGGGCTCAGTTTGAGCGATTCAGCAAAAGCCAGAGAGTACTTTCTTTGAAAGACCATGACCGCTAATTAAGAAAAATGCCACTAGTGACAAGAGAAAATCGACAAGGTAAAATAAAATGTCTGATCTCAAAATCATGAGTTGTAACAAGCAGAACTTAAAATGCTAATGATGCCCTCTCCACAGCAAAGCATACAAGAAGAACATATAGACCAGATCTATACAGTGTTTCAACATCAATCTAGTATAACTAACAAAAACTTCACTGTCAGGTGAATGCTACTGTACCAAACACAAGCTTCTTGTAAAGATTCCCACTGGAACGTACCAAGCTTAGAGAAACCACAGGTAACTGGTACTAATAAACCATTTCCTACAGTTGCCCAGAGCTGTAAGTGCTGGGATGTTACAAAGATAGGAGGACTTAGTATTCCTCAGCTGATTAAATCTTCTCTATCCTTGCAATGGAGGCTTTGTGGCTCTGTATTGTTAACATATATTGGTTTTCTTCTACTACAAACTCCTTTCTACTACTACTTTAGGCTATTCTGTAGTACATCTGAATGACCAAATGAAGCAGCAATGCACCTCCACTGCATTACACTCATTGCTCACCTCATGTCGCTTGAAGAAGTCTGAGGATTCAAGAACGATATGGATTTCCTGCAGACGCTTGAGGTATTTTTTCTGGAAAAAGAGGAGGGGAAAAAAAATCCATAAACATTTAAGAAAGAATGAAGATACTCTGTTTACAAGAGTCAATATAACGAAGATACCATGTTAATTTTAGGGTAGAGGTCCTTCAAAACAACAGAGTCATTTGTGAAAGTCAATCTGAAAATACACTTCAACAGGCTATCGTAGTGAATGAACAGCCTGGAGTTCCTCTGCTGCTTGTGTTACACCAAGCATACGTAGTCGTCTTGTGAGACTTTCTGTATCCCTTGTTTATTTTTTTTTTAATAAAGAGAAAAAAAAGTTTCAAGCAATTAAAAAAAATCTTCCACTTCTCCACAGTGAAAAAGGAATGAAATTTTGTTAGAGAGAGAAGAAGCTCCAAACATATGGCCTGGAGAATTAAAAAAACCAAGGCCTAATGCATACAGCTCTAATATACATTTTGAATGCTGCCCTGTGTTACCAAGAATGTTCTTCCTGGAGGGTTAATCTGTCTTCCCAGTAAAACACTATGGCATCCATTGAAGTTCCAAGGACAAGGGACATGTTATCCCATCTACCATATGCCTGCTGTGCTAGCCATGAAGTACAGGAATTGCTCGTTGAGGAGAGTCTCACACATCAGAGCACAGCCAGCCACCAATCTCACTTCCTGCCCCCATGCTCTGCTTTTATCCTCTCCAGACTGAATTCCCAAATCACAAATTTTCCTGCCAACACACGCCTTGCTTAGACATCATCATCCTTCTCATGCATCTAATACCCATGGTCGAAGCTGATGGCGAGCCGTAAGTAAGCTCATCTGACATTTTGCTAGCATGAGGAACTTTGGGTGAACTCAAGACAACAGTAGACAGAATTGGTCTCATATCCCACCAAGTAAGTCGACATGTCCACTCCATCTGCTGAGAGGGACTGGAAGTAAAAAACCATTTTCTTCCTTCACAGTTTAATTCATTTTTCTTGTACCAGAGGAAGCATAGCCCTTAAGCGAGATCACTGGGTCAAAGATCAGTGAACCTCAAGAGTTCAGACTCACCAGGATAGTTGTGTTGCCCTCAATGAATTCCACAAAAACCTGTAGAACTTGCTCTTGTGTCTTTGTAGTTTTGAAGTTCGTGTTACATGTATTATCCGCCTTCTGCACAAAACCACACAAAGACAGAGACGATTTATACCACGCACATCATCCCCCTCATCAGTCAATCCTCTTGAACCACCAACAGCTCAGCTCTTGCTGATGAAAGTGAGTAGTTGAACAGGAAGAGAGCAGATAAACCAAGCAAGAAGTGGAGGAGAAGAGACACAAAAGCTGATTGGATAACTTTAAATGGCATTTTGTTTCCTGCTGAGTGCAGTTTAAACAAAGACCTCACGATATTACCAGTTTGCAGGAGGGTTTTCTCACATGTCAGCACTAGCAGTGCAGAGTTCAATGGGGCAAACCACAGTGACTCTTTGGTTGTCCTCTCACCTAGCTTGGTGTAGTCAAACCCTGGCTGAGGGTCTAAGGAGACATTTCCAAACCAAATTTTACTAGCCCTTTATGTTCGTTTTCTTTGGTCAGTTTTGTTTTTCAATGGAGAAAGTGGTGGTTGAACCCCAGCCAGCACTGCACAGCCGCTCACTCCCTCCTCCCCCCAGGTGGAATGGGGAGGAGAACTGAAAACAAGTAAAGCTTGTGGGCTGAGATAAGAATATTATTCAGATAATAATAAAGTGTTGTTATAACAATAATAATAAAAAAATAATAATAATAAAAAGGAAGATAGCATAGACAAAGTGAAATAAAACCCAAAAAAGGCAAGCAATGCACGATGGAATTGCTCACCACCCACTGACTGATATTCAGCCAGTCCCTGAGCAGCGATCCACCCCTCCCAGTGAACCCCCCACAGTTTATATACTGTGCATGACATCTATGGTATGGAATATCCCTTTGGCCAGCTTAGGTCAGCTCTCCTGGCTGTGTCCCCTCCCAGTTTCTTGTGCCTCTCCAGCACTCTCACTGGCAGGGCACGAGAAGCTGAAAATCCTTGACTTAGTAAAAACAACACTTCGCAACAACTAAAAACATCCACATCTTACATCGTTCTTGCACCACAGCACCATACCAGCTACCAGGAGAAAAATTAACTCTCTCCTGGCCAAAACCAGCACAGGAAATCAAAGAATTGCAGTTAAGACTCAGTTCCCAATATACTTTTGCACATGAATGGGACACAGCAGTTAAGAGACCAGAAAGCTAGCTGCAGACAGAACAAGGTGGGATTTCCAGTGCTAGTGGTGACACAAATGCTGGCAGTGACAAGGCAGGTGTGTGAAATTTGGCAAAGAACACTGTGGTCCTGCTTGTATCCAAATGGGTCCTGCAGAAATGCAGAGTATTTCTGTGCTAGCAGAAAAACTCGGTACAGAAACATCCTCCTACTGAAAAAGACTAAAGTCTTGTGGAGCTACAAGTAAATAAGAGCAGTACATGAATCAGAGGTATCTGTCAACATTAGATAATAATAAAGTGTTGTTATAATAATAATGAAAACAATAATAAAAAGGAAGATAACGTAGAGTGAAATAAATCCCAAGAAATGCATATATGAATATGCATTTCTTCAAGAACATCCCTAGTGCCTCAAGAGATCCAAATAGGAGCTTTTAGCACCTGGCATGTAAAAGGCAGCAATTATTGCAGCTGGTGTCCTGTGCCCACTAAAAGCCTATGGGATTATCAAACGGTACTCCTCTCCATTCTATCAGTCCAATAAAATCCCCCATTTCCATGATAAGAGTAAATCAGTAGATCATCAAAAGGTGTTCCCTCCTAGATATTAAAAGTCACTGCACCAAAACTGGATAAATTCAGCTCCAGTTTCATCAGGTGAAACTATTTACTCCAAGGCAGAATTTGGCTTCTAGTAGATACACATAAAAAAAATCCAATAGTGCTACATTTCTAGATTTATCACACAAGAGAATGAACTGAACAGCAAAGCAATGCAAGGGCAGCCTCCCACCTACCAGACTTTCTAGCAGTGGAATAAACAGAATTTTATTCCAAGGCTGTGGGCCAGATACAAATGTGGCATGTCAGCCTGATGGGATGTATAAATTATGCAAGAGAAGTTCAGCAGGTAGGCAGGGAAAGTTAGAAGCCATCTGATCTGATGTATGGTAATACTCCACAGCACATAGAAATTTGGAACGTCATCTGATGCCTCGTACCTACCTCTTCACTGGACTAAGGTTGTTTTAAAAATAATCTCTCCCCATGCCCCAGTCCCAGACCAAAGACTGGAATAGCTGCTGTGTGTTCCCTTTGCATCCGTTTTTTTTTGTCTGGACAGAGTAGTTGTTTAGAAATGCTTTTATGATTTTGTTCCTTTGCAGTGGTTGGCAGGAAACGTAACTGCTGCCTGTCTTTACTTGCTGTAAACAACATCCAGGTCTCCAATGGCACCATCCTTTGTATTCTATACCAAGTCCTCGCAACAACTCTGGACACACCTGATCCTCAAGGGACGTCTGCCCGACTCTCTCCTTGAAGTCACACCTTTGCCGAGGCTCCCCACGCGTTCCTGCGCAGCAGAGCGATTTGTTGCACATCGCGTTAGATGTGACAGGGCTGGCAGAGGGAGCAGGTTTGGCAGCTTCAGAAAATAATGGACCTATACCCATGAGGTCTTGCCCAGATTCCTCTGCAGACTTCCCTTAAAGGGCTCTGGGTTAAGATCATGGATTCGTCAAGATTTATGAATCAAATTTTATGTCCTCCTGGGAAAAGGGCTATTCCTGATCTACAGCTAAAGGAGTAGTACCAAAGGAAGTAATTTCCCAAACTGCACAGAGATTCAGTGACAGAACATGAAGCCAGAACTGATTCTCAGTCCCAGGCATCTCTGACCTGCAAAACTACTAGCTTAGTGTTGTAGAGACGACATTTGTGATGCCGGACCTCCAGACGGCCCCCTCCAGAGAGAAAACCTGCACTCTGAATCTGGCAGGCACAAGAGACTGTCAGGTGCCAGCAGTAAGGGAACCCAACAGTTTGAACTCATTTTGGTAAGACAAAGACTGACAAATTGCATAAGCAAACCTGACATGATTTCAGAGATATGGAAGCAAGGCAATGAAAAGAGATGGATCGACCTAAAAGGAAAAGGAATCCCACTGATGAAGGAGTGCATATGGTGAATCAGATCTTATTTACTGGCAGCCACTTCACAGAAGGGCTTCTATGATTTCACTTTCTTTGCTTCGGTTTCTTGCTCCAGCAGGGAGTTTTCTTACTTCGGTTTCTTGCTCCAGCAGGGAGTTTTCTTACTTCGGTTTCTTGCTCCAGCAAGCCACAGGAATATTTCTGAACAACCAAACCCAAAATACCTGCTCAGCTAACTCCAGGAGTTAACAGTGCACCCAGGGAGACCATCCCCTTTTTTTCCCCGCCAACCGCTAGCTGGCACCACTGATCCTTAGAGTCTCTCCTCTCAAAATGGGAATCTGCATTGTGTCCCCTGTTCTGCACAGTTGCAGCGTTGTCTCAACACGCAGTCTGTGTGCCATACCCGCCTCTGATAACCATGCAAACCACAAAGAACAAGTCAGAAGGTTTTACTGGAGCTCCCTTGGGCTCCCTTAGCGCAGTCACTCTCCAGGACAACATAAATCTGAACATCTTTCTACACTGACCAACTTTCTTTCCAAGAATATAAGCAAAAGATCTCAAGATACCTGGGTTTCTGATTCCTTTACACAGAGCATCCAAAGACTTAAGTGGCATAGGAATAAAACCGATATCTTGATAACATCATTAGATGGCTAAAGGGTAAGATGGGAAGAATCTTGGCTGGACTGGAGCCAGATCATCTCTCACCCAGACAGTTCCTGCATGAGGATGCCTCTGTCTAACAGCCAGGAGTGGGTGGCACAACGTACAGTGGGCCAGCACAGCATGAGCTGGAAGCTCCAGTTCCTGTATCACAGCAGGAGAATCTGTGAATGAGGAAAGGAAGAGGATAACACATGGAAGTAAAGAAAAGGGTGTTTAAAGAGCCTCTGCTTGTCAGCATCATCTTCTTTCACCCCTTTCTTCTTCCTGTGTTCTTGAACTTTGAAATGGAAGCAAAACTAATCCAGATTATAATTGATCCCAAGATCAATAATAAATGATCACAAGAATATCTAAACTAATGCTTTTAACATGTTTTGCAAATAAACATAACTGGAAAAAAAATACTTTACTGTGATTCACTTGGAATAAGTAACTGCAGTTCCTGGATAGGAAAAAAAAAAAAAAGTAAAATAAAAATTAATTGCATGGGGAGAGGTGGTTATTTCTTCAGTTCTGAATTCTTCCATTAACAGTCTCATTTTTATTCCATCTACACTGTGTACCTACCTGAGCCCTTCCTGCAATGTCTCTGCGGTTGAGCCGAGTATGGCTGATGTGCATTTGATGCTTAACTTCATGGCCACTATTCTGTTATAATTACAATGGATGCTTTAAAATCACAATACACTGAACTCTGAGGTTTCAATTAGTGTATTTTCACATAATCCTGTGGAAAACCTGGCTACTGATGCACACCAGCTTTCTGATCAATCAACAAATGCAACAAAGTTTGGTCTCCAAGAACAGGCAGAAGTGAAACTATTACCTTAATCCCTTCAATCCTGAAGCCCAGGTTGGCGCTAGAGCTGATGGTTTCCCTCCACTGCATGTATCGGGGTTTGGTGACAGCATGCTGGGCATTCTCTTCAGCTGTGGGAGCAAGAGGATCCACTTCAATCATTTTCTTGTACATGTCCTTACGCAGCTTTGGTTTCTCACGGGCCTTAGCCAACTCTTCCTCCAGGTATGTCCTGCAAAAACATCACGTCCCGACACAACTGTAAGGACTCCTCAAACATTTCTTGTTACAACTTATAAACTGGCTTCAAGAAATGTCAACCAGGAAAGTGTTATCATCACTCCAGGAAACTAAAGAACACAAGCTAAGGACTGTGCAGGCGTCTTTAGCAAAACAGATGCAGGAACTGGGAATCATGTCACTCACTTCTTGTTCTAACTACACCTTTATTTACTGTTACACGGTATTGTTATACACTGGGAGAAAGCTGAATTGAAATAGTATTTTCAGAGAACAGCTAGGAGAGAACACACGCAATGAAATCGAAAGCAAAAAGGGCTGCTGAAGTCTTACTCTTTTCTCTCTCCTAAAATAAAACTTGTAGCATCAGTCATTGGGGGGGGGGGGTATTTAGGCCTCAGAAAGCAATTAATGTTTTAATTAATGCAGCACAGTGAAAGACAGAATCACTCTTCACGTAGTAAAAATTAAAGAGCAAAGCATTATCATCTGAGCAGTTCCAAACCAGAAGAGATAACTAAGAACAGGAAGGTGAAGGGGGGCAAACATTTCACATTTGTCTGTTATCACTCCATCTGTTAATCTGGTAATCATTAGAAAGGCACTATCCACGTTCTCCATGTTGCACTGGACTCCTAAAGCGTGCACTTTGTCAGGTGCCTGGAGTGTACTGTCTTCATCACAGTGTAATAAACCAGGCTGGTGTTTAGGAAGATGATGTCTCTCATCACCAGAAAGTCACCTACTCTCAATAAAAGATGTACTGCTGCAAATCCTTCTCCTCTTTCTTCTGGGCATACCAGTGCTATGCATTTCTACTCTGATTTTAGCTGACAATTGATTTAAGACTTCGCATCTGTTTGAAAAGGCTTGTCGGCACTCCTGTAAGTTGAATAACAGCTCATTTGTGACAATAACTCTTGAGCGTCTCAGTTGGCACCCAAAAGATTACTATGATGGTTCATACCTCTCTGTATTGTTACTCCAGGCTCTCAACAGACTCCTGATTTGTTACGCTTAGAGAACATTTCTGAGATTTTCCTCTTTATCACAGACAAGAAAAGGAAAAGAAAGTGAGAGTCTGAAGAATAAGAGTGAAAGCATCATGAAGACGTCAGAGTAGGAAAAAATACAGGTCAGTTCTGAGCAGATGGTCAAACTCTTTTCTTTATAGAAAATATCAATACCAGTGAAGGCTCATTCAAGCATTGGAAATGGGCTTTCACATTGCTGTTCAATCATTCACATTTGGAGCTGGGAGTCTTACTCTGTGGGTTTTTTTGAATCACTGCATATACAAAGATTAAATGAACTAGCAGTGAATGAATCATGTAATTTTGTTTTCCCAGGTCTTATCAGGTCACTACAAAGAAACTTTGTCTTAAATCACCCCTGAAAATTTCTTGATGCAGATAGTTTTCCAGGCTATAGATCAGTTATAGTTTGCATAATCCGTGTACAATCAGGCAATGCTCTCCTCAGGTTGTCCAAGGTGAACGTCGAACCAACAACAGGTTGCCTGGACAGACTCCCAAGGCTCCAAAAATCTTACCCAGCTCCTCCAGACAGAGCATGACCACATCTCCTGTTTCCTTCAAATGCATTTGGGTTAGAAAACACTTTCTCTTTCCTGTACCCTACCTGATGCCCATCTTGCAGTCCATCACAGAAGGCCCTTCAAAATCAGTAAGCAAGTCATCCAGCTGAATGTAGCTCTCGCCATCTCTCTCCACCACACCATGGAAGCGAGGGACGCAGGAGCGCAGCGGGTCTTTCATTAACCGCTCAAAACACTCCTTTTCATTCTCTGAGAAGCGTTTAAGAATCTTCCCGCTATCAGCTGCCTTGAAACTCCCTAAAGAAGAAAATGAAACATGGTGAACAGACTGACATGCAAAAACAGAAAAATACCTTCCCCCACCACTCCAGCTTCATCTACCTCAGCCTCACACACCAGTTAAAGATTTCCCTTGAATAGAAAAGATAAAAAAACAAAACACCCAGGATAAACACAGCCATTGGCAGTGAAAGTCCATTTGGATACATTCCCATGTCAGAATTTATAGCTTTAAGGAGTGCAGCTGTTCCAGGCCATTGGTTTTTTTTTCCATGCTAAACTCTTTGTTAGGATATTAAACACCGCTATACTTACTAAAATGCAGAGGAAGAAGCTTGGGGCCAGAATTCGATAATCCTCTGTCAGGCTATTTTAA
This sequence comes from Baryphthengus martii, assembly GCA_013396935.1. Classification (NCBI taxonomy): domain Eukaryota; kingdom Metazoa; phylum Chordata; class Aves; order Coraciiformes; family Momotidae; genus Baryphthengus; species Baryphthengus martii. Next base: position 38,025 of record VWZK01004995.1, on the reverse strand, counting down.
AGCTGCATAACACAGCCAGTGTTGGCTTTGCCCTTAATCTTCACATAGGCGCTACCTGCTGCGTGTGTATGTACCGAGGCAGCGCGGTCAATCAGTGATCATTAAACAGCCACCAACAGGCCAGGAGCCAAGTTCTGCCCTTTCTACATGCACGCCCACAGGCTGTGCCTGCCCATGCCTGTAACCTCCCGGCACCGCCTCTTCTCTGGAGCCCTGCTAATCTGCAGGTATGGTCTGTAGTGCAATTGTTTGCTTTTTTTTACAACCCCATGTCTGAATGGCAACCAGTACAAATGACAGTCTGCATAGGCCAAGATTGGCAGTAATTAGACTCCAACTGTCTGGATTCTTCTGTCCAGGTGCTCTCCTGTCCTGCAACCTGCAAGGAACATCTGAGGAAAGCACACATTTCATTCTAAGGTACCCTTTAATCTACGCGACGTACAACAGGCACCAAAACAGAAGCCTCATTAACCCTGGGGCTAACACTGAACTTCTATCACAGCAGGATCCTTCACCCATTGCAAACTGGTTCTTCTCTGACAAATTCTAGAACTGGCACTGCCTCAGCACAAAGGTGAGGGTGGTGATGGTCCTGGTTGTAGTTTGGAAAGAGCTCGTCATATCAGAGAAGAACAGCTGCAAAATAAACGGATTAGATGCAACCACAGAAAACTATCTAAAGCAACTGGAGCAGTTTCTCTTCTAATTAGCTTCTAGTAACCCCTTCACCCTTCTCTTCCACCTTAATACACAAGCTTCCAGAAGGGTTATAATTACACAACCAGCACACCACTCCACACAGATCAAGCCAACCCCATAGACACTGCGATAAAAACTGCAGTAAGATTGGGTCATCTCAGCACTTGGTGCGATACGAGCCAGCCCCATCAATACCGCCACGCAAATCGCAGCTACTCCATTTTGAGGACTAAATCATTGTCTCTGCGGGGCTTTGAAGTGCACCATATTAGTGCATTAGCATAGAAAGAGGTGGTTCAGGTACCTCCTGAAGCACGATGCAGCGGAGGTGCCTGCCCACGTGTGTACTAATAGACCCCCCACTAGCACTTTAGGAACAAGGGCTGCATAGAAATTAAATGAAGCACGAGAGAAACAAACCTGATGACTTCTCTTTGTTGTTTTTTTGGGGTTTTTTTTTGCCTTACCACTCGAACAAAGCCTACATCAGGAGCCCACTTACCAACTTCTACAGATAAAAAAATAGAAACAAATCACCTGAGCAGCAGCAGTTACAGTGCACAGTGAGAGACTCGCAATGCAAACACTTGGTCAGCAAGTCAATTTTCACCAGATTTGTTTTCCACTCAAGGGATTACATTCAGATGAGGGGTTTGGGGTTGGTACTAAAAATGCAGTCCTTGTCAGGGCCAAGGCACATTCAGTAATCCTTCCAACCAGAGAACTAACATATTGGCTACTCAGTCATAGAATCATAGACTGGTAGGGGTTGGGAGGGACCTTTGGAGATCATCGAATCCAACCCCTCTGCCAGAGCAGGATCACCCAGGGCAGGCCACACAGGAACAGATCCAGGTGGGTTTGGAAAGCCCCCAGAGGAGGAGACCCCACAACCTCTCTGGGCAGCCTGTCCCAGGCTCCACCACCCTCACAGCAAAGAAATTTCTCCTCATGTTGAGGTGGAACTTCCCATGTTCTGGTTTGTGGCCATTGCCCCTTGTCCTGTTACAGGGCACCCTAGAAAAGAGCCTGGCCCTTTCTACTTGAGCCCTGCCCTTCAGAGATTTGCAAACATGAATACAATCCCCTCTCAGTCAAGGAAGACAATCCCACACCACAACCAACAGCAGCAGATGGAATAGGGTGTCAACTCCCCAGTCCCTCTTGTTTCCCCCTAACACAAATTTTACAGAAATCACCTTACAAGGATGCATCAGGAGCTTGGCCCTTCCCCACAGTGTGACCGTTGCTTCCTTTCTCATCTCATTACTCAGGTATATCACTCCTCCTTCCCTATCTCCACCACAACTGAAATAAGTATGTCCCTGTTAACAGATGTATGTGACATTATTGCCTGCTTGCTTTTTACCTGAAGGAATGAAACAGAGAAACACTTGAAATACTGTTTTCCTTGCTGCTGCCACCCCCTCTTCAGAGACAAACACATTCAGGGTATCTGTCTCACCTGTATGCCCAGCCAGCTGCACCCATGAGTAGCGTTTCTTGAAGGGGCTGATGACTGGTAAGTTAACCATGGTTTTAATTGTATGCCATGCCTTTTTCTGGAACACAAAGAAAAGAAATATTAAGTTGGACAAAAGCTGAAATCCTGACGTGCCACAAACCTACCAACACGGCTTCATGCGCTAATTTGTCTGTGCTCAAAGGTGGAACCACAAAACAGAAACTATGATCACTTCTGGAAAAATACCCACATAAACCCAAGAATGGACAAATACTTAAATATAATGCTCTAGCATGCACAAGAAAGTTGCCTGCAAGAAATAAGAAGTCATACTGCACATCACAGGCCTTTTCTCAGCCACACCTGACCCTCTCGGTGTCTGAGTCATGCAGTGTGCAGACAGCAGATGCTGAGCACACGCTCGTGCACGTTTAAGTTTCCATGAGACACAAATATTAAGCTTTCTGCCACTGACAGCAACACTTCCTTTCCCAGAGAACTTCAGCATCCCCTCGTGATTAACAGCTTTCTCCAAGTCACCAGGCGAGTCTTACAGTGACAGGCGCATAGAAAATGTATCTCTAGTTAGACACGAAGGTCACCCAGGTCCCTCAGCACCCACTGACTGTACTGTAGAAACTACTCCAGGTCATGGATTTTTCTACTCCCTCCCCTCTTACCCAGTCTCGTTACTTTTTAACAAAGCTGGGCATTGCTCCGGCCACCTTTGGCTGTGGCACAGTGCAGCTGCCTGGGTACTGCTGCGGGCAGGGAGGGAAATGGAGCAGCTGCTCACAAAGAGCAGCTGAGTGCTCTGTTGCAAAGGCAGGAAGGAAAGAAAAAAGGAGAAAGCAAAAAAGTCTCCTGCTCTGGAACTGAAACCTGGGTGGGAAAGGACCACAGCCCACTGGCCTTCATGCTACACTCTGAGGGATCACAAAGTGCTCTACAGACAAGGACAGCAGGCTTGTTTCTGCTGTCACTGACGGTGACATCCTGCTGAAGGAAAAAAAAAAATGGAGGTAGAAAACACATATGCATGACAATTTAGTGCTGAGGATTTTTTTGCTTAGGTCAAGTGGAGTCGGTGATTAGGCTGCACTTACAGAAGTGCTTATCCATGACTAAGTGAGATTCACCAAAATCAATGCGAGGCATTGGTTTCACTGAAAAGGAGCTTAGGTCTCTGCTTAACACCTGAAAAATCCACCTTCCACACAACCACATCTTCTCTAGAAGCAGTATCGATCTGATGATTCAGTTACTTAGGAAAATTCATCTTTATTGTCTACAGAAGTGAAAAATAGAAGAAGAGAAATTTCAAGCAATGATATACAGGAAAAATGTAGTGGTCTATACCACACTCTGACCTGGCCAACCTTCCCCATATTTGCTCACTTACACTACGTTTCTTGTAAGGTATCTTCTAGCAATTCTGGTCACTGCATGAGGGCAAAACCCTGCAGCTATCTTAGAACGTATCAACAGGACATGTGAACTCACAGACACAAATGACTTTCAAGGATTCATCTTCACAAGGAAGTTTTTAAGTTATGCTATGAATTAAACTGACATAATATAGTGACCATATGAGTGTACTTATTCTGAAGCAAGATTGCTACTTCCTAGTTAACTTAGTTTGGTTCTGAACGCAGTTCATGTTGAAATGAAGTCACCTTGGTCTGATAGAAGTGCCCCCTGTCGCAGTAATACTTTTGAAAATGTACTGTGCCAGTGAGAGGAAGCATCCAAAGAAAATCCTGGGTGTTTGAGAGTCGTGAAGACTCAGTTGCACTTGCTGCAAGTCCACAGGTGTTACTGGCTCTAGCTAAACTCCAGTTTCATAAATACCTTCTGCAGGTTTAAATGACCCTTTCACATTCTGTATTACTTGGATTTCATATTTGTATAGTTTCCTTAAGCTGTTCCACCTTGCAGCGCTAAACAGTGCCTTGGCTCCAGTGCAGAGCTAGCTGCTGTTTCGTGAGGATGAGAGCAACTCTTTTACACCACTTAGAAATGTCCATAGTCTCCTTCAGGAGACAAGTGCAATATAAATATTGTTATTCAAGTAGCAAAGATAAATTACTTCTGTATAGTCTATTTGCCAGATTTAGCTGATAGCAGAAGCACTTCAGCACTGCTGTTTCTACTCCAGAGGGACACAGCCCTAATCTTTTTAAAGAACGACTGAAAGTAAACATCAGTCTCAATTTAAATAACCCTTCTGACCGTAACTCGTAACTCCTGCCAAAGATTTAATTTTTGAAGATTCCAGTCCAATTTTCAGCCTAACACTGCTTCGTAAGTGCTCCAGCATTGCTCCACAACGCTCCCGTAGAGATGCGATACTCATCATAATGTCTCACTTGTAACAAACTGCATCTTGTCTCCCAATGACTTGTCATTCTGCTATATCCAGAAGTGATGAGAAGCACAAGTTTCCAAGGAATGCACATCAGTTGTCAATGCAACACCACCATCCAGCAGCTTTCCCGCCTCCTCCCTCCTTCCTACCCCTCAGAAGCTGCAGCTTTTATTTGTACTGTGGGTGTGAAGAGACAACTAGCCAAATTCAGCTGCAGCTCAAGTGGACTTTATCTGCTTACGTTACAGTCGCCTTGCATGACTAAGTTTAAGCTACTTATCCAATAAGCAGACACTGACAATTTTTTTATTTGTTTTAAATAATCTCCTCACAACCCTTTCCCCCAAGCCAGGGAAAGCACGAGGCTCAAGCTAGCAGGGAAAGGATTGCTCCCAGACCTGTGCCATGCGGAGCGTGCTGCCATCAGCAAGGGCTCCTTGACCACAGCTCCCAGTCTCCCAACTCACTCAACCCAGGATGCCAGTTGCCAGGATGCAAACACGGCGGCAGGCTGTTGGAGCAGTGGTGTGAGTGGGAAGATGAAAACTTTGTGTGCCTGCTGTAGGAGGAATGTTTCTCACTTCTATTTCTAAAGCAAGATCTCTTCCTCTTTGTCAGCCATGGTATTCTGCGCTTTTCAAATCGCTGCTTCATGCTGCAGCGGCAAAGAGGGCTGCCACCACTGCCCATCCGCAGTCCACATCTCCCTCAGGCCCTGTTTCTTCTAGATTCCTGTTCAGTCTTCCTTGATGTTTTGCTCTGCTTGGGTTTCTCCAAGTCCTCATTTCTTCTAGATTCCCAGCCAGTGTATGATATTCACATACATTCAGGGAAAAAAAACAGACATCTCCATATCAGGATAGTCTGAATCAGGTGCCCTTGACAACAATGATGCTGTCTTATTTGCCTCTTGAGACCAATATACTCAAGAGTTTTCCAGTAGGAAAAAAGGAACACATTCCAAAAGGGCAAGAGGCAAGCAGAGGCAATAAGAAATATTAATATTCTTCAATTCAGCATATATGTTACTTAGTGTGAATGGTGAAATAGATATACACACACATATATATATCCTTAAGCAGTAAAAGATGTGGGATTCTAAAGAAGAGGAAAAACTAATTTCCTGCCAACAGGTCAGCCTGTGTGACAGGCAGTGCCACTGGAATTGCACCCTTGGTAGCAAACAAACAAAAATCCAAGGGAAGAGAATGAGAGAAGGGATTCCTGCAATGCAGCCACAATGCACACAAAGGACTGTGGCTTGGTACCTGACATCGCCCTGTGTTACCTAGATTGCTCTTTTGAATCACTATTCTGAATTTGAAGCCCAGGACCTTCGAGGAGAAGCAGACACATGCAGCAAGTGGGGCAGACTTGCTCTGTGTCAACACTGGTGTGTGCAGACAAGATGCTGGCATTCCCAACCTCCTGCCCCCTGGATAAAGGTAGCTCCTGCCATCATGGCCATCCACTAAGAAACAGCAAAGATGAACAGTGACCGAGAGCCACCGGCTCCTGTGAGCACAGCTTACTCCAGGCCTTTTCTCACAATGAGAGCACAACCTCACACGTCACTAGTATTATAAAATGGGTTGGAAGGGACCACTGGAGATCATTGAGTCCAACTCCCCTGCCAGAGCAGGATCACCCAGGGCAGGCCACACAGGAACAGATCCAGGTGGGTTTGGAAAGCCCCCAGAGAAGGAGATTCCACCACCTCTCTGGGCAGCCTGTCCCAGGCTCCGTCACCCTCACAGCAAAGAAGTTTCTCCTCATGTTGAGGTGGAACTTCTTGGGTTCCAGTTTGTGCCCTTTTCCCCTTGTCCTGTCACAGGGCACCACAGAAAAGAGCCTGGCCCCTTCTACTTGACCCCCCGCCCTGCAGAGATTTGCAGACATGAACAAGATTCCCTCTCAGCATTCTCTTCTCCAGACTAATCAGCCCTGGGGCTCTCAGCCTTTCCTCACCAGAGAGATGTTCCAATCCCTTCATCATCTTTGTAGCCTCTGTTGGACTCTCTCCAGTATTTCCCTGTCCCTCTTGAACTGGGAAGCCCAGAACTGGACACAATACTCCAGAGGTGGCCTTGCTAGGGCAGAGCAGAGTGGGAGGAGAACCTAACTCCACCTGCTGGACACACTCTTCTTAATGCATCCCAGGAAGTCATTGGCCTCCTTGGCCACAAGGGCACATTGCTCTCCCATAGATAACTTGTTGTCCATCAGGAGTCCCACGTCCTTCTCTGTGGAGCTGCTTTCCGGCAGGTCAGCCCCTCCCCTGCACTGGTGCTGGGGGTTATTCAAACACCACAGGATAGAAGCACAGGCATGATGATCCTGCCCAAATACACCAGTAGGACTTGGCTGAGTAAAACCCACTAAACTCACTGGGAGGCATTGCATCCATTTTAACGGGTTTATGGCTCAGGCCTCGCTGTCCCCAAGAATTAATCCCTAGGACTAGGGATTTCTTGAAACCCTCCCAGGTTTCAGGACAAGGACTATAACTTCCTAATAGCCAAGCTCCCTGAACAGATGAACACAGACTCTCTGACCTGGGGAGGGCGTTTAGTAGCTGCTGTTGTTTTACAGGCAGTATAGAAAAACTGTAATCTATTTCTCAGCATAGAGCTGAATCACTCAGGGGCAGGAGAGCCACTCTGACTCCTAAGGGCAACAGGAGATAGGGACTCGAACCTTCTTCTGCTGACCTGTAGAAAAAAATATATAAAATCTCTCCTCTTATTTAAGGGTAAGACGAAAACAAAAGATCTCAGTTCTGTGAACACCTCAAACACATATAACTACCCACAGGCAAGCAGTGACAAACAGACAGCATGCACAAAAAGTTGCAGAATTGAGTCCTAAGTGAATCAATTACAATAAAACCAGTAACCACATCTAAAGTAGTAAGTACTGGGGAGGGGGTGAGGGATAAGTAAATCTTTTCCCCAGAAAAAAAAATAAAAATCCATCAGTTTTAATAATCCTAGTGTGTTACTTGAAACTATAGTGAGTTAAAGAACAAAAGAACACTGAAACATAACATAAATCAACAGAGTTCCTAAAAAAAAAAAATAAAATCATTCTTCCATCAGCAGCAGAGTGGAGAAGTAGCTTCTTGCCTGAGCTGGTAAATTTTCATGGAAATTTGGCTAGACTATAGTAAATAGTGACCCTGAAATCCTTTTTTCAGGAAAATTTCAGCACTTTCTTTACCCAAGATCCTGTTTTNTTTCGAAAAATTTTCTCCCTTTTTTTACCCAAGATCTCTTTTTTTTTTTTTTTTTTTTTTTTTTTTGCACCAGTACGAAGCCTACGCAGGCCTACAGAGAGCTATTATGACAGCAAGAAACAAAAGGATAGTGAGAAATTCTTTGCAATTTTTTTTTCCCTGAAAGGCTTTAAGAAAGAGTACTTAATTGTCAGTCATCATAATCTACTGTTCTCTTAAAGTCTTTACATCATTTAGGCTAAATTCTGCCACTCTGGGACATGGGAGCTGGAAGCTGATCTGTAATGCTGGTTGCTGCTGCCTACTCAGTGTCTCACCAGCTCCTAGAAGGAATGAGGTTCCTCCACAGGGACTTGCAAGCAGTTCAGAAAACTGTTAGTTATCAAAAAGTTACTATGTGTGTTTCAAAATAATTCTGCAAGAGCTACATGCCCAAAATGCAAGATGCTCTGAGCAACACCTCGCCTGGCAATCTTAGCCAACACAGGGCAAATGAGCAGGCACCTGAGAAGGTGATGGGTGTTGGACCCTTTTGGGACACAGTAACAGGAACAACAGTGACTGGAAAAGTACCACCTGGGGAACTCATCAGACCATTAGCTGGAACTGCCTCCTATGAGTGGGCCCAAAGGTACCACGAAGCATTAACTAAGCAGGGTATCACTGATGACTTATCTCTGTGCACAGTATCAGTCACTCTCTGGTGGCTCACCTCTCTGCTGTGATTTCCACCCCCACTTCTCTTCCTTCTTCCTCTCTGGGTCACACACCAGCACCTATATTACTCTCTGAGTGATACAATAAAGCCTCATGAGGTCCGTAAGATTATTCACCAAGCTATTCTAAGTATCAGCATGAGTGGGTGGTAGGATCTAGTCCTGCAAATATTTAATATCTGTTAATATTTGTTCCTGCTAAACTCTGTGCATGCTTTTCAGCTTTATTATTGTTTCAGTTTTATTTTTCAGACTATACACATTTACTTAACTCAATAAAATGTTTTTAAAACCCTGTTAAGTTAATTTTATCTACAAAATCCTTGACTGTTTAGTTTCAGTTTTAATAAACTAATGTAACAAATCAGCCCGAAAGCCAGTTTGTTTTCTTAATTCTTTACGCTACTTATTTATTTCAGTTTAGTAGATTAAATTAACGTTCAGAATTGTTCTCCATTTTTAGAATTGTTTGCCAGTTTATTTGAATTGGCTTTGACCTGACATATTGGACCTGCACAAAAAAAAATCATTTAAATGTAGGTCCAAAGCTACTAACTGTATTATTTTAAAGAACTAAGCCTAGCCCAAACAAAACTTTGCCTTCATCTTTCTCAATGCAGCCACTACTTGCCATTACTATAAAAAGCTTCCACAGGAAATCATTTTGAAAGGGCCACAAGCAAGAAAATTACTAGTCTAATTTAATTAACCTGTAATTAGATACGCTTCTCGCTCTGTGTCAATGTAATCAGTAACTACAGTACTATAATTACAATCTACTAAAAAAAAAAATCACAAATACTTTAACAAAGAATCTACTACTTTGTTATTCTTGGTACATTCTACCAAGACAAGTTGTTATCAGCGTAATTTCCCTCAAACCGATGAGTTTTCCATAGGCACAGCTTCACAGCTGTCAAATTCAAAGGGTATTGGGGATTTCATTTTTTCAAGGGAGTCCAGCTCTGGGACAGCCAACCATACGGTTTCATCTCAACTCGAGATCTGGGGGATTTGAGTGATGTTATGTAAAAAAAAATAAAAAAGATAAAAACATTTAAAAGATAGTGAGAGTTGCTGAGCAACATGGTATCTTTCCGGTTAGAGTCACAGAATTTGCCTACGGAGGGATTCTGGTTTTGAGTTCTTTCTGTTTGAGGCTTAGTGTAGCTGCCTTGGCTGATATGAGGGAGACAGGCAGTTGACTTGGTCAGATCCAGATCCTGGAACACCAGACATTTTTATGCCCAATATAAGCAAATTAGAATTATCCTTGTTAGTCCTTCTAGTAATATATACAGCCATATAAATACACATACATGTACACTCTTTAAATATCTAAAGCTTTTCATTGCAGTTGAGCAAAATTTCATTACTTCGCTTTTTTTTTTTTAATTGTCCAGACAGTAACAACCGCTAGGTTGGGGGATCATCTGGGGTTTGAAGAAACCTAGAAGGCCTAACAAAGCATCGTACTGCAACAGAAAGTTTGAGGCAACGTGTCGTTTTTCCCTTATTCATTGGGAGAAATGTAACTTAAATATCCACAAAGGCTCTGTGTAGGGAAACAAGGTGCAAGATCTGCCCATAGCTAAAACAAAAATGCCCCAAATCACACAAATAAAAATCCCTGAATTTGTCATATAAAGCACTTACTTTATACTCTCAGCAGCCGGTTTCTGTGCTTTTGCCCCTTATTAAAGGTTTCTGGAATCCTCAAACTAAAGGAGATTCTTTCTGCCAAGTCTACTACCCACTTGGTTGAATCAGACATGAATCACAAATCAAGACAAAGATCTCTATGGGTGGGAGGTGAAAGAGCAACTCAACAAGAAGAATGCTCCCCGAGCAAGCTCCGACAGGAGTACATGAGCAAACACATGAACCTTTCTAACTGAGCTTCTGAGCGCAACACTCGACTCAGCTCCCAAGGCAGGGTGAGGCTCTTACAGCAACCAACTGTTGTTACCACATTTCATCTTCTCTTGTCCCCGGGCAGCAAACAGGTTCCTGATGCACACAAACACCAGTCTGCACAGTACTGCCTGTTCATCACTAGACAGAAAGGATCAGGACCTCTCATCAGACTGCCAGGCAAACTGTGACTACACCTTTATCTCTCCCTCCCTCTCTTTCACCATCCAGCCTCCAAATCTTTGAGAAGAAATGGTGCTTAGACTGTACTGAGCCCCTGATGCTTCCGGTTTTGCACCGTGCCATGGGTGAGGGCCACAGCTGCTCAACCAGCATTTGGCAGGTGTATCCTCTGACTGCAGGGCTTTCGTTTCCTGTTTGTACCACACTTGAGATGGGATGGGCTAAATCTTCAGAGTCATGAGAAATATTTAATGCAATAAGCAGAAACAACGGTGCAAGATAGAAGCCTCAGGTTCCTGTGTGTTCTCCTCTGTCACACCTCACCACGCGGTGCACACATCGTTTGGCTTCACCGCCCTTCAGGATACTTGGTAAGCTTGCTGGATATCCACCATGTCTGGACTGAAGGAAAAAGTGAAGGAAAAAGAAATGGATGGTTGGTATCAGACTGAGTTACTAGGAGCACAAAATCCCACATCCCATGCCACAGTTGCATTCTGCTTGTAATTCCCGGAGCAGTCCCTCTCCCAACAGAGGAAAATGAAGTCTGAAGAAGTCAAACCACTGCCTGCCTTTCTGCAAACAGCATCAAGAGCCACAATCTGCTGACTGTTCTGCAGGAACTGACATTGGCATTTTCTTTCTGATCATTATCAAATGAAATGTCTACAACCTTTATGTCATTCCCAGGCTGAAAGCCAGAACAGTCAAGGAATTAGATGGCTTTAAAGCTGCACTGTCACAAGGGTTTCCTACAATCTTCTCACAGAGATGCTGCAAAAGCCAATACTGTTGACCGCAAGACAGATTTTATTTTAACAAGAAACATTTTCTATTTTAAGAGATACTGAAATACCTACTTTTGATAGCAGGCAATGAACATGGCTGTGATCTCTGTCTTCACAGCTTATGCTCTGCTCCAAAAGACACTGGGTTCTCTAACAGGATGGAACTCTGCCACCTGTCCCTATGAACAAGAGAAAACTGAACCAAAGAGGTTCTGTCCCTATCAGGGTTCTGCCAGACTGAATAACATTATTCAAGAAGTAAATGGAAAGTTCCTCACTATAGGAAAGTTGACTCACTTTCAGAGCCCAGACATTTGAGATTTATCCAGGCTGTCCATCACCCAGACAATTTTGTGGTAAATCAAACATCACTTCAGCAGATGGTGTGGCAGAAGGAAAGAAATCTTTTCTTAACCTCTAAAACAAGTGTAGCTTAATTCTTCAGAAACTCCCTATGCCACAGTTTGGCAGTTTGAGAATTCTCTGCCCAATCTTCATTTACCCTCTGCTTGTGATTGGTCACTGACTGACATCACCAGTGAGGAGAAAGGGACATCTAGGAAGACAACACTCCTTAGGTGAAAAAAAAAAAAAGCCTAACATCCTGTTAGACAGGACACAGAATTACCAGTTCCAAACAGGACGAATAATTGGGACTACTTAAAACCCAAACACATCCAGACTTCTCTATACATATATCAATAAAGAGGCTCAGCCTAAAACACACGCACAATTTGTTACAGCAAACACATCATTTATGAACTGTGTATGACCTCAAAACCAGACGTACTACAACAAGTGCCAATCATTTAAATCAGATGTAGTTTCTATATAACGTCAAGAGAGATTGCGCTCTGGCCACAGGCCAGGAAATAACATCACAAAGCTCATCTCCCCCAAGTGAACTCCAGGCGCTCGGGGAGGAAGCTGACCATGTGCTTATTTGTGAAGGTGGTACAAACTGTTCCCAAGACACAGAGCTCTACCCTGCCCACCCAGCAGTTCAGGGCTAGGATCACCACCAGTTTAACACCCTAGTGATTCCATGGTCACAGGAGAACCTCCACTCCAAACAAATGACGAGAAATGAAGGGAATTTTAATGCTCATTCTTTATGACACTTCCCCATTCACCACAAACCACTTCCATCAGGCAGAAATTGCAAAATTGTCCTTTCTTAACTGGTTGAAGACTCCTCTCTTCATATTCCTAGCAGCTTGAGTTAGGGAACCATGCTGTCAACGTATCCTTGCATAGAGCTCCAGAAGCCATAGCCCATAGAACTTTGAGATTCTGTCCAAAATGAATGTAACACTGCAACAGCAGAAAACTATCATCAGAGAGTCCAACAGAGACTATAAAGATGATGAAGGGACTGGAACATCTCTCTGATGAGGAAAGCCAGAGAGCCCTGGGGCTGTTTAGTCTGGAGAAGACTGAGAGAGGATCTTATTCACGTTTACAAATCTCTGAAGGGTGAGGGTCAAGTAGAAGGGGCCAGGCTCTTTTCTGTGGTGCCCTGTGACAGGATGAGGGGCAATGGTCACAAACCAGAACACGGGAAGTTCCACCTCAACAGGAGGAAAAAATTCTTTGCTGTGAGGGTGATGGAGCCTGGGACAGGCTGCCCAGAGAGGTTGTGGAGTCTCTCTCTCCGGAGACTTCCAAAACTCACCTGGATCTGTTCCTGTGTGGCCTGCCCTGGGTGATCCCGCTGTGGCAGGTGGGTTGGACTCAATGATCTCCAGAGGTCCCTTCCAAATCCTACCAGCCTGTGATTCTATGATTGTGCTATAGTTCATTTTTTCCTGTAGGAAAGGATAGGAAGCACAGGGACAGAGTTAAGGTTGCTGTAAGAATCTAAGGGCTATCTGTGATGATTGTGCTCTGTTTTGGTCACTGCTGGTCACTGTTTCATGAAAGTTTTGACAAGCTGGAGGACAGGTCAGGGATGAACAACATCATTATTGCTGAGGCTGAAAGAATTGTGTTTGTTTATCCTGAGAGGACCAAGCATGGTAATTGTCTTCTAATACACAACCAAATTTCATAGCTAGAAGGGCAATCGACTGTTGTCCATGTCTGCTGGGAAGGACAAGAACAAATGGCTTTAATCCACAACAAAACCGAAACGCTCAGGTGAGACATTAGAAAAAGGCTTTCCAAGGGTATTAACGAGTTTTCAAACAGGCTCAACAAATGCCTGTAAAATCCTGGTCTAGCTCTGCCACAGGGGACACCCACCACCGAGGTACAACTGGGCTGATCCCAGTGTCAATGAGCTGCAATTCTTTTCAAGGAGTTCGGGTTACAAGCACCAAGACGGTTCATCATCAGCGGTCTGAAGATACTTAAGTCCTGCAGGACAATGAAGAACGATACACAATCCCTTTCTCTGCTTTATTTCCATTTCCTTAAAAGTGTTAAAACATTCATTTAAGAGATTAAGTCCCTCATACCAAGTTGTCTGCAAATCAGGATTTCTGAAATTATTGTATGCATGTATGTATGCATATACATATAAAGAGGTTATGAACAGGTACTTATTTTTAAAATGTACTTAAATAACTTTTTTCTTCCCTACCATGATAATTCAGCTTCTAACATCCTAAAATGTCACTCATTCAGAACAGATCTGAGCAAACTCCACTGCTTCTTTATGGGATCTAGGTTCAGACATGCGCCCTTTCTCTGCTTCAGTTCCCAAAACTGCAGCCTCTAGTAGCTCCATTTCAGAATACTGTTGAACAATTTAAGTAATTAATGCTTGTAAATTAAATTAGAGGCACTCAAATAAGGCATTCAAGTACTCAACTAACCAGCAATATAGTGTTAAGTGAAAAGGATTATTAGAGTCTAAAAATAGGTCATGTAAAAACACCAGTTCAGACCTACACTGGCAACAGTTTGCCATCTGCTCCCCTCATCTATCACAAGGCAAAGTCCAGTACTGCTCCTCTCCTCTCCTCCTTTGTCTCCTCCAGACTCACCCCCACCATTTTCCCCTAAAAGAGCAAACACAGTTACTGCTTCACCTCTCTTGTCCTATCATGTGGGCCTGTGCAAACAGGGCCCACCCCTCCTTGCCAGTGGAATGCAAGAGTCAACAGGCGATAGGCGCTGCTGTGGGGTGTGGGGTGTGGTATTTACCTTGGGGAAAGCCACATCCTTCAGCAACCACTTTAATAACTCTGAGCTTCAACAGAGTAACTGTGAGATCATTCCAAACCACTGTGTTGAAAGGATTTACAAAAAAAAAATAAAAAATAAAAAAAAAGAAAAGAAAAGTCAAACAAAACAACAACAAAAAAATGACCACACTCCTATTTGGGTTGGCAATGGAACAGAATAAGTGAGGCTAGTGTCCCAGATAGGGTGGGAGCCCATAAGGAATGTGACAATGACGGAAACACACAGAATTAAATGGAAACAGGGATCTCTTCACCTTCCCACACCAGAGTGAGAGGTCTTTCTGGGTTACAAGGTAGTAGTTTGTTTTTGGAGCAAACCTAAGATGAGAGAAGCTCTTCCTGCCTCAAGTCAGCACTAGGAACTATGTGAGGAATCCAGAGATTTCTCCCTTGAGCAAACCAACAAGAGAATTTCTGTTACCAGAACAACACATGAAAGGCGAGTTGAATTCCTCCTCCGTATCAGAAGCAGGTAGTCCCAGCAGACAAGGGATTATTTAAGATTTTAATTTCCATAATGTAGCCTTAAGAAAGAGTGTCAAATTCAGATCTTACATAAGCAGGAGTGACTCAACGAAAGACTGAAACTGAAACAAGGCATCTGCCTTCCTAAAGAGTTGTGGGTGTTTGAACAATAGTGAATATGTTGCAGAGTATAGTTCCTCTGCCCTGAAGGTAAACAAACGTGTTTACAATCAAGATCCTGGAGATCCCACCTTTTTAGAAGCACAAACAACAATTGTCAATTATTAAGACGTAAACTCACCTAAAAATAAAATAAAAAGTGTGTAGTTTATACATAGACCATTTATCTACCAAAACTTTTATCTCATAGTAACAGAGACCAAAAAACCCGTAAGACTTAGAAGAATTTCATACCATTGGCTCCTAGCAACAGAACTGCAAACCACACTCCTGCAGCTTGCACAGCCACCTACACCAGCCTCCTGAAATATGGAGCAAGCAGCAACTTCTATGCCCGATTGGACACGAGTAGCAGAAACCATGAGTGACCAACATCAGAACACCAGGGCTCAGCAGACGAAGAAAAGACAGACATTGGAAATGTCATTTGCAGGTGGTTTACGGCTTACGCTGCACACAGGGAAACAAGCCATGCGCACAAATTACTTCACAAGCCAAGACTGATTTTCCTGCCCTGTCCGCTCTTCTTCTTGAAGAGCGCAACGTAAAAAGACAATTGGTGACTTGGCCACAGTCAGCCTACAGCGATCCCCTGACCCAGACTCAGGCAGAGTTGCTGCCCATACACTCAGAGGGCTGAAAGGCAGACTGGGATCAAGACATGCAACTATGGCAACAAGAAAGGACATATTTCTAGACATAATGCAGAAAATTCAAATGGATAAACAGGGGTGGAAAAAAGATCATTAGTTTTCTGTCACTCCAGTTTTAATCTTGGCATGGGAAACCATGCTCAGGACATCAGCCAGTCCTGCTGCTGCAAATAGACTTGGAGACTGTTGGCATCAAGCACAGGGCTATTGGACTGCAGAGGACATCTTCCCTCCCTGGTCTCATTGCTGAAGGCAGTCAGTCACATATTCTCTATGGTCTTGCTATAAACTTTAGGAAAACAAGTCATGAAACTGTTACATGGGCCTGATTAGCACCCAGATCCATGCAAATCATTAGAACTCCAGAGACTCACCACTTCCTCACATATTAAAAATAATGAAGCCACGTTTTAAATGCTGAATGCATTTTGGTGGCCGTGGTGGTGTCATGAGCAAGTGATAGGCAAAAGCAACTCCACTTCAGAATCCTCTCATACACTTTTCAACGGCATGGAAGGATTTGTCTTCCAACGAGCACCTCAGGGTTTAATTGCTTACTCCTTCTGGGTCAGTACAAAGAAGGCAAAAAAGTTCCTTATCCGAATTCCACAGAGCAGGACAATACAAACTGCATCCGATTATTGGCCCCAAATTCTGACACTCAGCGTTTTGCACTATGAAAAGTGAAAGCTGGAGCGTAGGAAGGTTTCCTCGTTTCTTCAGATTACATTCTTTCCTGAACAAAGCCGACCCTTTAGTGGGAACCAGCGTCGCTGCTCCTACAGAACGTGCATGGGTGGGAAGGGTTGAGGAGGGAGCGCACAGCAAGCAGAGCTTATCGTGATTAGAACATTCAGGTCAAGTGCACTTAGCCAACAGCCCACTCAAACCCCACAGAGGTAAGAAGCAGCCAATCTGCACGCACCAACACTGCTCACAGATTTTTATCCTTTCTATCACTATATCACATAAACGTACAATGATGGAGAAAAATACAGATGCCACCTTTTAAGATTTGCTCTAGCTTGGTCTCTCAGAAGAATCAGGGTCTCAACCCCCAGGTTTCCTGCACAGCCACTAAAGCACCAAGGCACAAAAAGTCTTTCTGTTTCTGTGTCTCATTCTCCTGAGAACAGCTCTAAACTACTTACCTCAAAGAAGGGCAAAACCACTTTGCTTCAGACTGAACAACTCCAACAAAACTTCAGCTGCTTCCAAGGCTAGAAAAAGATACATATTGATCTCACTACAAATTTTCTGGTGAATCCTCTGAAAATGTTTTTTAACCTTGAATTTTGAGGAAGGAGGCTGAAATTTGGCAAGAGAAGAGCTTTCAAAGCAGCAGTAAGCCACAGGAAGAGCAAAAGTCAACCTGACCAAGTCTGGAAAATTTTAAGAACGTCAAGTTCATTTGTAGCAGACATTCCTCAGTCTTTAGAAGTTCCCTTCTGTGAAGATTGCTGGGCATAGCACACACAAGGGATTGATGGAGCTCAGCTGGGAACTGTGTGTTTGGCCATCCCACTCCTTCAGACACAGAAGGTGAGCTTGAGGAGGCTTAGCTGTGCTCGAGGCAGCTGTGACCTGGGTTTGCCCCATCCAAGAGGGCCACCTCACCCTGGGCCTGAGGAGCCTCTCCAAGCACAGCACTGCTTTGAGTGTCTTCTTTAGTACTAGCACATGAAAAGACCAGCCAGCTCTGGCTTGCTCTGCAGCACGAGCTTGGGAAAGGAAGGGAGGATGAAACATTAGTGCCTTCTGCCACTGGAACCTGTTCAGACACAGAATTACGTCTGCACTGGAACTTTAGTAATGTCTTAAATGCAAAACTGAGTACTGAAAAGTTAGACATTTTCAGAATTGCAGGTTTTGGTGCAAACTTCATGGCAATACTTCCCTCTTCTTGAAGAGCCTACAATACAGCCTTTAATTACATAATTACATACTGTAGTTCCTATTCATTCAGTGTAAACAAACAACTTCCAACTCTATAAAAAGTAGCTTTTATTTTTTTAAATTTTATTCTGTCCTCACTGGCTTTACCATTTTCACGTCACTTACTGGAAATCTACTGTAAATGTAGTTACTGAGTTGTGTGTGGTAGGTTTAAGACAGTCATCATCATTGCAGTAGCAGACTGCTTTCCAAATTCAAATGAATTCATTTTCACAATCTCTGTTACATAAACTTTTTACTCATATCTCATAGGGAAAATTACTGAAGGAAAGACAGGTTCATATGAAAATATCCACTAATTTCGAAAGCCCAATCTGAGGTATCAGTTTTTGCTTTCCCTAATACCAGGTGTATGCAATAATGTAGAACAATAATGTAGAACAGCTCCCATTAACTTTGGTCACAGGTACAAATGTTCAGCATGTCTGTTAGTAAGACCCATACTCTCAAGTCACAGAATCATAGAATTGTTCTGGTTGGAAGAGACCTTTAAGATCATCAAGTCCAACTGTTAACTCAGCACTGCCAGGGCACCACTAAACCATGTTCCTCAGCACCACATCTCCACAGCTTTTAAATCCCTCCAGGGATGAGGACTCCACCACTGCCCTGGGCAGCCTGTTCCAAGACTTGACAAACCTTTTGGTGAATAACTTTTTCGTAATATCTACTCTAAACTTATCTTGGTACAACTTGGGTCATTTCCTCTTGCCTGTTACTTGCTACATGGAAGAAAAGATCACGCTCCATCTGGCTACAACCTCCTTTCAGGCAGTTGTAGAGACTGATAAGGTCTTCCCAGAGCCTCCTTTTCTCCAGACTAAATGACCCCAGTTCCCTCAGCCCCAACTCGTAACATTTGTTCTCCAGGTCAACAGGAGAATGAGAAAAATACTATTAGCAGCCGTGGTGAAAGTCTGCAGAAGTAACTTGCTTAGTCTGTCCCAGAGACACCGTGAGAGGCGAGCAGTTCTCCCCATTAGCATTCTGCAGCATCCAATCAGGAAGTCAGTCTCTCTTCCTGTGATCTGCCCAATTTGCTGTGTACCTACCTATGGAGAAATGCAGGTCCTGCAACACACAGCATTAGTCACTATGGAACTGGAAGTTACATTGTCCCTTGAGTTGACCAGAAATACAAACCAGTTGCTTATCAGTTGAGAGTCGTGCATTCTGTGCGTCAAGAACTACGCCTGCTTGCAATTCAAGACTGTAGAATATTAATATAGCCACACTGCAGTCACTTTAGTTCTTTCATTTCATAATTTTCATTGCTTGACTGAATGTTGATTTCTTAATATAGTTGTCTCATGTTTTCCTATTGTGCTTTTTTTTTGAGAATGTATCTTCCTTGTTTTTTAAAGCAATAGTCTGCTTGCCTGTTAAGTTCTGATCTTCTGTTTGGCCTTTCCCCTTGCATTTCCGGTGGTGTTCCCAACCAGTCCAAATCGCTTCCCTTCTGTTTGCCTGTATGTATCCTGTACCTATCACAACCCTCTTACTTGCTCATCTCCAAAGCTTTGCTGTTGACCAGCCTGCAGCAGGATCACACAGCTTCCTCTTTCAATGTGTCTGCCCACAAGACTGGTCATTTGAAGACCACTGTCTGTGCCACATGCTCAGGGGATCTTTGAAGATTTTCAGCAGAGGTGGTGATTTCAGAGCATCTGAACAGGTTCCAGTGGCAGAAGGCGCTGATGTTTCATCCTCCCTTCCTTTCCCAAGCTCGTGCTGCAGAGCAAGCCAGAGCTGGCTGGTCTTTTCATGTGCTAGTACTAAAGAAGACACTCAAAGCAGTGCTGTGCTTGGAGAGGCTCCTCAGGCCCAGGGTGAGGTGGCCCTCTTGGATGGGGCAAACCCAGGTCACAGCTGCCTCGAGCACAGCTAAGCCTCCTCAAGCTCACCTTCTGTGTCTGAAGGAGTGGGATGGCCACACAATGCTCCCAGCTGAGCTCCCTTATGTGCACTACAGACAGACTTTGACGAGCACCAGCACCTCAAAGTCGAGTAGTAGAAACTTATGTTTGCTTCAGCACTCCACCACAGGAAGCAAAGAAAGCAGAGCACAGAAATGCCAGTCTGTCCACAGTGAACATCACGGAGAACCACCACTGCAGTATTCTCAACCACATGGAGCTGCCTGAAAAAAAAGCTAAGGCACAAAGCAAGCTGTGTTCACTGCATTCTCTGTAGCAGTGTTCACTGCATTCTCTGTAGCAGCTCAGAGTAGTGAAGGCAACTGTAGCCAAGACTCGATCATTTTCTGTTAGGATGTGGCTGAGACCAGGGGACAGAGTCAATTACGTGGTCAATGAACTCCTACCATCACTGGGAATCAAAAGTATACTCTTTCCATGCAGCAATCGATGTGATTTACCATGAGGTATTAGCCCTATCACATGAAAGTTGTATGAAGACTACAGCAGTTTGCATTCTCCTCCGATACATCACAGATGAACTGTGCCATCACCACTAGCTTTCGTACACAGTTCTGAGACGTCCCAGTTAAACAGGTAATCATTTGGTGGACTGGCGAATCACACATTTCAGTGCCAATTACCTGCAGACATAACAAGTATCTAGATCTATTCTTTATCACCTGTAACCACACCTCTGCTATCAGCACGGCTCCAACCTGGATAAGGTCAGACGGACAACGAAGAATGGCAGATTGAAGTTGAATGCGAGTAAAACAAAGCTGGTATCGGTGAGCTAGGGTAAAATAAAGTTGGTGTCTGTGGGCTGGGGTAAACAATTTAGAGTTTGCATTCACCACGTCACCTCACTTGGGCATTTCAGCCTGTAGATATGGAGTGTTCCTGGATACTGGGTTAATGCCAAGCTCCCACAAAGCAGCGTCTGTGTCATACTTGTGACAGTCACCAACTGGCTGGGAGATTCTGTCCTAGGCTCTAAATCTGGATCATGCCAGGTCTACAATATTGCTTCAAATGATTTCCCAATTGGTCTTTGGCTAACTTCTTCCCAAGCTTGCCAAGGAACAGAAGGTTTGGTAACAGGCAATATTAGCCGGGCCTGATGGGTTCAGAGTAGGTGTATACAGCATCAGTCTTACACTTTCATGTTTTGGAATGGTACAGAAAATTTCATCCCCTGTGGGAAGCTCAGTGTTTATCCATACAAAACCCCACCCAAATGCTGCTGGCTGCGTGTCACCCAAGGAAGCACACTCCATTACTGACAGGAATGGATCAGTTCAGCACTGGAAACAATACACCGATGTGCTTCCCAGTCTGGCACTGGATGAACAGGCAGCCTCTTCCCCTTCCCTATGCTTTTACTCATAATGAGCTGATGGAGACTAACACTGGCTTTTTTTTCACTTTTTACCTTTATTTTTGTGGGTTTTTTTCCCCCTCAGGTATGGTATGCTATGGGCAAACAAAGCCATCTTGCACAACTTGCCAGCTTCTTAGAGGAAGCCCTATTGGTAGAGAAGGTTGAGAGGAGCATTTAAAAATGCAATCTAAACCTACGCTGTGCAAGATCCAAATTAACATGGAGTGACAAGCCAATTCTTTCTGCCTCAGCCCCCTTCCTCTGCAAAAACTACATTGACAGAGAAGGCAGAAGAGAGACAAACAATGACTTCAGTGGTGCTGTACATAAAATCTTTTTTTCCCTTCCAAGATATGTAGGGATAATATTACCTTTTTGCGACCACATTTTATAGATAATCACCACAAAATGCTGTATGATTATCCTTAGTTTTTCTCTCAGTCACTGCTAAATCAACCAGCTATCCACCACATAACTATAATGTGCATTCTCACCTTCGAAGAATATTAGCTGTATTAAATTGCATCATACTGTGAGCATTTAATCAAAATGATTCACTTTAACACATTCCATTTATAATAAGACTTAGATGTGATTAGAGAGGTTATTTTTGTCTATGTTAACTACCACATGTTCAATTAATAAAAATGTTCACCCTCATCAAACCAGGGTAAGAGTATCAGAACCCAAAACTATACAGATGCGCAAAATTTCCAAATATTGCTCCAGCCACTACCCTCATTCCTTTTGAGATTGGTATGGGTTTTCACAAATAAATCTTCAACTCTGCGGAGCAGCTTGAGAAAAATCTGCTTAGGAATGCCCTCTTTAAATATGAATGCATCACCTGGTGATGAGGAGCCACCTTTACCTCCTTTCCCTCTTTCCATATATAATAAGCATTATAAGGAGGTTTGAACTGGAGAAGTGCACATAGAGAGAAACTTCCATAATGTACCTAACAGGTCCATAAGAAAATAAATATTATAGAGCTTTTTCAATCTTGAACTGTATATTCAAGCAACAACATCTTTTAACATATGAAAAGTGAAAACTCACAGAGGAAAACTGATTCAAATGAGAAGAATCTTGTAACCTCAAAGTCACCATTTCAGATATATTCAGGATCAGAAACTCTTAACTGATACAATATTTATTTGTCCCTCTCTCAGCTGATTTGGTAAGAGCCAACTCATTTCCTACTAGACAGGAACACACATTACTAATAAACCACATTACTAATAAAGTTACCACAGAAATGATACTGCTGATGTTTCAATATACTCCATCACTTGAGGGTACAGTGCAGAAGAAATCAAACTGAGAGAAGGCTCCCAGTTCACAGTCTTGGCCCAATAACTGCAACGTGGATATGTGGAATGTACTCTACTGCTGTTTGCCTCGTATTTGTTCAGTACGTAATACAAAGATTTCACTATGCAGGATTGTCATTATAAATCAGCTGCCTTTTTTTTTTCTCCCTTAAGAATCATGCAATGTATTCTATTAGAAGTAGTCGTTTTATGAGAAGTAAGCTAATGAAGACTCGTTTCTACTTGACTTAGTCCAGCACCTTTATCAGAGAAACTATAACTCGCCACTGTTCTCTAAATGCTTGTGTCAAAAAAAACCCCTCCAATCTCTCTCACATTTTCACAAACTGGAACATCGGAGGTTCCACCTCAACAGCAGGAAAAACTTCTTTCCTGTGAGGGTGACGGAGCCTGGAACAGGCTGCCCAGAGAGGTTGTGAAATCTCCTTCTCTAGAGACTTTCCAAACCCACCTGGATCTGGTTCCTGCATGGCCTGCCCTGGGTGATCCTGCTCTGGCAGGGGTGTTGGACTCAACGATCTCCAGAGGTCCCTTCCAACAACCCTACCATTCTATGATTCCCCTGTTATTTCCTCACCTTCCTCCCCTGTCCCTCAACTAGTGCTTTCCACATTCCCTAGCCTCACCAGCCCACGGCACGGTATCCTCCATCCCTTACTTTCTCCTAACTACCCTCAGGAAGAGACGCTACCTGCTGTGGCTGGTTCAAGCCGTAAACACTGCTCGACTAACCAGTGCTAGTGCACAAGCAAAACAGAAGACAACTGCTGAGCTCACCTTGCACCCTCTCCTCCTGTGAACAAAAGGTATGCACTTAGTTTGGGCTCCTCTCCTCAACCCAGTGGCTGATCTTTGTAGAACTCTAAAAAGCTCTCAAAGAAACTTTGAGATGTCTATTCCACTGCCAAATTTGGCTGAGCTCCACTAAAGTTGTTAAGGAATTGATAAAGCGATTATATAAGCTTTCTTTCCTCTGCAAAGTAGGATAAAAACCCATTAAGGGTCTTTCTTATGTCATCCCTTCATTCCTATTCTTCATTTAAAAATAACAATTCTATTCTACTGCATTAGCTTATGTAACCCACCCCTGAGCTGAAGGAGTTTCAAGTTTCGATCTGTATTTATGAAGTGTGTGAGCCTCTCTCTATTTATTTGTCCATTTTAAGGTGCTTGGTATTATGAAAAATAATGGCAAGAAGATCAGTGACACCAAATAAGCTTCACTACCAGCTATCCCTTAAAGTTTCTGGACTGGTATCACTGCAAACAAGAGCTGAACAAAGTGCTTTTTCTCTAGCAAGCTGTCAGCTGTTCTCATGGTTACAGATCTAGGAATTTGGAATGACAGGTCACAGTTATGAGAATGAGTAGATTTTATCTGGCATGTTTCTATCTAGTAAATAACACTCTCCTCTCAAGAAGACAAGAGGC
Source organism: Baryphthengus martii (assembly GCA_013396935.1). Classification (NCBI taxonomy): domain Eukaryota; kingdom Metazoa; phylum Chordata; class Aves; order Coraciiformes; family Momotidae; genus Baryphthengus; species Baryphthengus martii. Next base: position 14,144 of record VWZK01004995.1, on the reverse strand, counting down.
TGCTGCACATTATCATGGTGTTTATTCTCTGTGAAAACCACTTTTTCAAATCTCTGTCCCAACAAAGAAGGTGCTAACCAGACTTACGTATTTTTTAAAATTACTCACTTGCAGAATGAAGGCAAAAATATATAACTCTTGCGCTCTTTCCATTACTATAAATGGACCGCCGGTGCTTTCACTGCAAGATTCAATTGTTTATACACTTCCCAGATGGCGTGAAGCAAGGGTAGAAAAGCTTCCCAGTTAAACGCAAGGGAAGGCAGGAATGTTAACTGTTGTTCGTCAGGTGTTCATCGGGTACGATCTATTCTGTCAATTGGCTGTTTAAGAAATAACCAGTAATTTTTTATGAAGTTAACTGCCAAGATTTATGAAGCTCCAGCCATGGTGATGTTACGCAAACGACACCAGCACAGCTACGCACAATTGAGTTTCGAAGAACCACAAGTTCAGCTCACAGGACAGAAGCGGAACAGGCTTCTCTCACGCTTCCAACTCTTTATTGCCGGAGGGGTCTTCCTCCAGGAAACCCAGAGCAGTCCAGTTTCCAAAGCCTCTGTTAGTTACCACAAAATGAAATGCGGGACTCGTGCCAAGGAACTGGAACACCACCCACCGAGCTTCTCTCAAAGGTGGGCCTGCCTAGATGCCAACAGCGTTTTGTCCCTGGTGTGCCAGGCTGGGACAAAACACTGCGATCGTCAGCCATCCGTCCCTGGTATTCACTCCCCGCAAGAGGGGCCCTAACGCTCCGGGGACATGCCCACAGACTGCACCCAGCAAGAAACAGAAATTGAATGTTGTCATGATGTGCCAATTTATCCAATCCAGAACACTCTGTGAAATGCTCAGCTGAATCACTCACCCCCTCGGAGAGCTCACTGTTTGCCGAGCGAGCTGCCAGGGAGAACCGTCTTTCAAGGGGCACAGTTGGTGACAGTGCTCTCAGGATTACCACACCAGGATTAAGGCTTGATCACTCCAGAGTGGCAAGCCCTGAACACAGAGGAAGGGTTCCAGAGCTTCTTGTCTCTCACACAGGCCTAATGGGTAGCTTTGCAAGCCCACAATATTTCAAAGACCCTACGGGGTCTTGATTTCCAGGTCAAGCCCTCCAGCCGAGAGGCCTGAGAGGACCTTCTTCAGCTTAGGTCTCAAGCTCCTGAGTAGGCAGATGGAAGCCTTGAAGCCTCGATAACAGGAACATTATCAGAACTCCTACTCCCACAGTTGAAGACCTGGGCAAATTTCCAAGGTCCCTGCTAGGCACTGGGGAGTCTGGTAGGCTTGACAGTCCAGCAGTCCTCTGAGCACTGGTCTGAGCTTAATCACAAGGTGCCAGGCTTCAAATTAATTTCTAACATTTCAAAAGAAAAGTCTAAGGAAATTCCAGTACCAGGGAAAATTTAAAATGTTACAATTTCCCATGAATCAGGAAACAGCAAGTTTGCCCTACATCTGATTTCAATTTCCTTCAGAAAAGTCTCTGTCCTTTATGTTTCTGTCTGAGAACAAGCCTTCATCTATTAAAATATATACACTAAAAAGAATAAATAAGAACATAAATAAGAACAAAATGTGCCAATTTGCTTCCAAACAGACTCTTCAAAACAAAAAACTGTTCTTCAGGTTATCCTAAAATTCCCAGTTATTTTTACATGTATGTGCCTGCCTTGAACCCAAACCTGTACTACAAACACACTTCCTCACCTTGGCTCAAGATGGATTAGTAGAAAGGACACAACCTGGGCAGTTGAGCCCACAGAGGTTCACAGCACAGGTTCCTACCCTGGCACGCTAAGGACTTTCTGCTTCAGTAAAGCAACAGTGCCTGTCAAGACCGGACAGCTAAGTGTAGGGATTGCTGGTAGCACAGCATCGTCCAGTGCCAGAAGACATCACAGAATCACAGAATATCTTTGGTTGGAAGAGACCTTCAAGATCATCCAGTCCATCCCTTGACCCAACACTGCAAGCTTGCCACTAAATCATGTCTCTAAGGACCAGGTCCATATGCTGTTTAAATACTTCCAGGTGTGGTGACTCTACCACTACCATGGGCAGACTATTCCAGTGTTTGATAACCCTTTCAGTGAAGAAATGTTTCCTAATACCCAGCCTAAACCTCCCCCGGAGCAGCTTGCATCCATTTCCTCTAGTCCTGTCGCAACACCAAGAACACAAGAACAAGCTTGTCCTGGTCCCCTCCAGGTACCAGTGAGGACACAGTGCAGCCACCTGGGATGAAGGGCAGTGAGCCCGGCTGCAGGGAAAACAGCAAATTCCGAGGATTTGAGCTCTCAGTAGGTAACACGGCAAGGAAGGGAGGGATGAACTACACAAGTATGCATTAAACAAATGACAGATTGGGTCCATCTAATTTGTTAGGCAGTGTCATGAAGTTGGGGATACTTAGTTCTGCTGGTTTAGAGTCCTAGGTACCAGTCACAGCTCTGGTTTTGCCAACTTGCCACAGGGGTGATAATGAACATCAGTCCACACGCAGGCTTTCGGTAGGCAGTCTGCCTCCCATCTTTCCCCACGCTGCAGGTACAGAAAAGTAACTGAGCATTTAAAAACATGAAGTATTTTACTGGTTGAGTATTTTACTAGTTGAGTTAATACTTACTTTACTCATGAGACATTAAAAAATCCTGCAGCTGCACTAAACTTGGGAAACCTACAACATTTTTTTCAAAAACCGAATTTTCATCATACTATTAAAGTTCTCCATTTCCCACACACCTAAATGAACAGGACATTCTCTCAGAGTTTAAAACATTCATCATACAACTATTTTTAGTCTATAAGTCTTTGTTAGAAGACCTTCTTTACTTATTTTAAAATGTTCTTTTCTGGTAATCAAAAGGTGACTAAAGCCTATTCCAAGTTTGCAGTGCCTAGAAACTTCACATAATTTAAAAGAAAGTAATACCACTCGCATCCTCTTATGCTGTATGTTTGAGACGTACACAGGCCAGACGACAGAGGACAGTTCTAGAGGGATGATTTAGGACTCAGTATTGCACACAATACCAATGACTTCAGCAATGCAGAAGCAAAACCTTAAATGTAGTACAGCTTCCCACCTGAAGAATCAGTTTTGCTTCAGTCTACATTCCCAGACAAGTTAACCAGACGACACAATGTCACCTCAAGAGTTCTACTTATTGATGAAGTGTTACCCTGAAATTCTTGTTCCCTATCCTTGCTATTGCAGTGGGCTGCGAGTCCAACAATCCTCTAGCCCTTTTCCATCTTTAATTTCTATTCTTCTGCTACTTCCCTGCTAGCATAGCATGTATTTTAGAAAAGAAAGCAAAACAATAGCAATTGCTTCCCCTACGCACCAGATTCTATCTCAGAATCAAAAGTACAAATTAAGTAGTACTGTCAGTTTCTTGATAGGCGATACAAAAAAGTACAAAAGTAGGCCCCAAGTTGATGCAAACAAAACCAATATTGCACGCAGCATGTTAGCTCTTGTACTACGTGTTCTCTAAAGTAGTAAACCCACAATTATCATGAGAAAAGTCCAGCTGGAGGTATCACCTACAAGTTGCGTTACTTCTTGCTTATACATTATTTCAAAACATATGTTCTGCTTGAAAACGATTCAGTGCCAATGAGCACTGAGAATAACAATTTAAACTGTGGTCTCAATAAAGGTAGGAGGAGGAATTCGCTAAAGCAACATATTTCAGTTACAAAACCCCAAGAACCATTCTATAAGGTGGCAGGCAAATATGAATTAAAGATCTTGAAAAAGCAGCTAACTATATGCCTTTAAAAGTGCACTTCACGGATGAAAGCTGCCAAATTACAGAGGGGATTTACTGAGAAGAATGTGTTACTGCCAGAATGGACAAAAGCATGTATTCTACCCATTCCAAGCTCCTCCCCATCTCCTGTCATGCTCACAGCAAGAAGCAGCTCCAAAACTGACAACCACAGACTCCAGGATTGGAAGAGACAAAAAATACCTGCTGGTAAATGCCTGGAAATTTTTTATTTTGAAGATCTGATAAAGGAGACTGAAAAAAAAAAAAAAGAAAAAGAAAAATAGAACACAAAAGAACAACCCAGTTATGCTCAGAACACGTTCCCCCCGTATTCTTGGGCCATCAAGCACAATTTCCGAGCAGAAAGGGCACCGCGCACACCTGGCCAGCTTTTAGAATCGCCAACGTGCAGCAGCAGCAACCTGCTGGCCCCCAGACGGGAGTTTCCCGGAGTTCGCGTGGAGTTGGGTCAGAGAAACCTCATTCCAAACGGGAGCGCCTGGTTGACCCGAGGCCGGTGCCCGGGGAGGGGGCAGCGCATCCGGGGAGACCCGAACCCTCTCGCCCCTCCAGCGTCCCCCTACCTGGTTGGTGTCCTCGCCGTGCTCCAGGTGCACGATGCCCTGGCTCCTGCCCTCCGTGTCGCTTAACACGTCGTCCTCCGAGTCCTCCAGGAGGGACGAGGAGCCGGTGGACGAGAGCGAGGAGGTGGAAAGCCTGCGGGACTGCAGGTGCAGCGAGCTGTCCGTCCTCAGCCAGCCGCTCTCCGGGTGCGGCGGCTGCGCCTGGGGGCCGCCCTGCGCCTCCTCGCTCTCCTCGGCGGTGACGGTGAGCCGGGGGATGACGGGCGGCAGAACCCCGTTCGGGGGCCGGCAGCCCCTCTTCGCAGAGTCAGGCAGCTGCCGGG
>VWZK01004994.1:23278-66129 GCA_013396935.1 Baryphthengus martii | reverse complement strand
CCCTCACCATTTTCCCCCTCTGCTGAGCTGATCGGGTTTCGCGGAGGCTGAAGACGTTCCCACACACAGAGATCTCTCTCCACACCCCCGGCTTGGAGTCTTCTGTAAAGCCATTACGAGGATGCATAACAAGGACTCCATTGGTGGTTAGTCCATCCATTTGCCCGTCCGACGTCTTCCACTTTGCCGCCTTCTCCTAAGAGAAACGGCACAAATGAGACCTCGTCGTTTGGCTGAAGCAAAGCTACGGATGAGTTTCAAAATAAGCCTGTGCTGAGCTCCCAGGAAAAAAAAAAAAAAAAAAAAAAAAAAAAAAANAAAAAAATAAAAAAAGGAAGAGCTCCCTTACCCCAAGGAAGATGTTTTTTGAGGAGTCAAATCCTGCAGCGTATATTCTTGCTGTGAAAGGAGGGTTCCGTTCACATATGATTCTGCAGGCGAACCTTGATATGGTGCTCTGCACAGACTGCGTATCGGAATTACTCTGACTTCCAGGGACTGTATCCGTCACGACAAAGTCTATAGGACTCTCCGTTGACCGGCCAATCTGGAAAGGAATTTAAAAAAAAACAAAAACAAACCCCAAACAAAACAAAACACCCCAAAAAACCCCAAACACAAACAAAAAAAACACAAACAAACAAACACACACAAAAAAAAAATAAAAAAAAAAATCCAACAAAAACCAAAACACACCACCCAAAAAAACCAAGAACTGTTTAGAAGTTGGCCTTCGGGTCTAAGAATATACAAACTCAAAACATTTAAAAGGGATCAAGCGAAAAATAATCATGACATTCCGGTTTGAAGCGTTCCTCTCCACCAGTCTAAATATAGGTTTCGAGAGCCTAATCTGAATTTCTGAGTTATTCCACCTCCGTGTGACCAAAGTTATTCTGAAGGCTGAGCACGACCAACTGAAGGAAAGAGGGAAAAAAAAGAAAAAAAGATGTAATTTAAGGCGATTCTGAGCTGCTTTCCCATTGAAGGCCACCTCAGCAGAGAGGTGACACCCGGGTCAGCCGGACCAGCTGCAGCAGCACCAAACCCAGCCCCGACCCAGCAGGTACAAGGACGAAAAGTGATATTTGGTCACTTTGCACGCCCAGAATATTCGGCACGATGCCAGGCTAGGTGGAGGTGTAGATGCGGGAAAATCAGATGACGAGAGCTGACTCTCCAGCTCTAGAGCACTGAGAAGCGGCAAATCCATCAGGAAAGGCCAGGTACAAGACGTCTGTGGCAGGGAACGGCCACATCAACACGCACAGAACACAGCAAGGCGGCAAAATCTGACTACAACCAGATTTTCCAGTCGCTGCGCCGCCTTTTGCTGGTTCCAGGGAAGAATGAGCGTTGCAGTCCCATGTAACATGAGTTTGATAGAACTGCATGGGCTTTACTGCTTTTCCAGGCAACTCCTCTTGTCCTTTTCCTCATAAAGCATGAAGAGAAGGGATATCCCTCTCCCAAACATCCCCGTGGGCTGGTTTAAAGCCCACATAGGCACTACCACCTTGCACTCACTTCCAAAGCTCTCACGTCTCTTCTAAAATAGCCGGTTTCACTAAGACCGATTAACTGCTGGGCAGGAGACCCAAAAGCCTGAGGTGCTTTTTGGTGAAGGCTGGAGAAACTTTCCTGAGATTGAAACCGCTTGGTCAGAAGGTATTTTTCTCTCGCTTCTTAGGCAGGAGAGCCAGTCCCTCAGGACGCAGGGATCGCCGCCGGCAAGTTTAGAGCGGCGTACGGGTCGCAGCACGTCTGAAGAGAGAACGCTCACGCCACAAACAACAGCTTATGCTGCCGGGAGTTCATTGCAGCCCTTTTGCTCTGTTGTAGGCAACTGCAGCTACGCAGCAGCTTCCTCCACCTCTTCCCAACGCCTCCCACCCTCCTTAGATCCTGCCGCGGCCTCACAGCCAAATGCTGTGACAGCAAAACTCCTCGCCATAAACCAGCGACGACGACGACAACAAAATAAATCAGTGCAGGATCGGCTCAGGAATCAGAAGGAACAAAACACACGCACAAAACCGCCGAACAAAACAAACCCCTTCCTTTTGAGGAAAACAGGAAACAATCCTAAGACACGAGAACACACCACGGCTGCAAACAAGTTTGTGGTTCCTTCTCATACACACACAGGAACTGCAGCAAAGTCGCCCTGAACTGCTACCACTTGGAATTTGACCTCCTCTCTCGACAATTCCCAGCATTTTAAACTTATTTTTCTTCTTATTTATTTATTTTTGCTTAAAGGAGTTAGGGGTATTTTTCCTATTAGTTGTGTCAAAAAGCTTTCCTGTATTTTCACATTGTATTTCTTCCACCTGGTCTCCAACTGGCTGATCCCAAATTCCTTCGTCAACGCCTGAAGCAAAGTTCCAAGGGCTTAAAGAGAACCGCACGCTTTGTTCGGTTTGCCAGGAGGAACCAGCGGACGGGTTACGTGACTTGCAGACCGGCCATCAAAGGCAAAACCATAATCCTGTGCATTAGTCACAAAAACAGCCAACTTTCACCTCTGAGCCTCAAAGAGACGCAGAGATACGCAGCTTTGTTGATGGGATGACCTTGGGAAAGGCCAGAATTAAGTGTCTACAAATAGTAAAGCGCAGAAAGCGACACCGGCAAATGTTTGGGTCCGAAGGAAAAGGGATTAGAGGATGAGAGGATGTCTCGTTCGACACTACTTAAGGTGAGAGTCCACTGAAATAAGGTATTTACTTCACATACCTGGAACATATCTGTGTTGCTGTCATGTGTGTATTCGACTACCACCGTCTGGGCCCGAGACAAAGTGTAGGAGATGCTGTGTTGGTCCTTATTACTTATCGCCTACGGAAAAAAAAGCCAAATATTAACGAACCCACGAACAGCAAGTCTACTGAACGCAACGGCGAAGCTCACCGGATATAATCGGGCTCTTGTTCTGCTCTGTTCATGTATTAAGGCAGATGGTTGTTAGAGTGACACACCTGTAGTTAAAACTTCACAAAAACCAGTCCTGGCCAGTAAAAAAAAGAGCTGCGGGATTGATTCAGCAACAGACCAAACTGGTCTCTTCGCCGCAAGTTGCAACAAAACGCATGTAAGCAAGACACGGTGTTAGTCACGCTTTGTGTTGAAGCAACGCTGGCCTTGACATGAAAGAACAAAACAATCAAGTGCAAAGGCTAAAATTTAATTGAACAGCTTCGTGGCCTGCTCGGTCTGAACTTCTCCAACAGCAAAAGGAGGACAAAAACCAAAAGGCTTCATTCTAAAACCGGGATCTGAGCTCCTACTAAAGTCAAGTGATAATTCGTAAGATACGCAGACAAAAATGGTAACAAGTAGCGGTGGTTAAAAAGGGCAAAATGGAGAAATTCCGCGCAGGTTGCAGAAGTTGCAGTAAAATAATCTAGGGCTCAGTTTGGTAGGCTAGATTTTCATTCCTCAAGTGCCTACTAGGAACTGAACACTCACTCTTCCGAAGCCCTTCTAAACAGCACGCACTGGAAGACGATAAAGAATTAGCAAAAATAAATCTTTTTAATCTAAATAAATAGATCTCTAGGGGAGATATTCTCATAAATCTCCCCTAGATGTAGTTCTGCTCCAGGAACTTTGTTTAGCAAAATGCTTTTGATTTCCAAATACTTGATGCCGCTCCCTGAATTTAGGAATCAAGATTCCAAAGTGCTCAAGGTATTCAGGGAGTCAAACAAATAGAGTAGTGTTAGGTGTTTAACAGCCTGATCTGGACACTGGAGATCTCTAAAGAACAAGTAGGCATCCTGAAATTCCATCAGCTTTGGTAAAAATGCTCCGTTTGTTATTGAGCGGACACACCTGAAGTGCCACAACAGAGCGGTATTTCACGGTAATACCCTTCGCTACGACACCTTCCTTTGGACGTGAAATAAATTCAACTTCGGGATCTAAGCCCTTCCTTTACTGCTTCTTAATAGGAACTCCAACTGATGACAAGCCCCGTAAAACAGGACCTGCAAACCCCACCCGTCCTCCCGCCTGGGGAACTCCTACCCACTGGATGGAGCGGCGAGTGCGCGCAGAGCTTTGGCAAAGGAGCATTTAACCGTCGGCTTCACGTGAAGCGGAGTCGGCCCTAAAGCACACGAGCGAGAGCGAAAACAGGAAGTGTGGAACAGGCGGCTGTAGGGAGTTTGGAAGGAGAACCAAGTAGAAAGCGGTTTGTGAGACCAACCTGTGCCCTGAACGTTCACGTTTCACAAATAAACATTTCTCTTTCTGGGCACCAGGTTTGTTTTGCCAAAGAGTTTCTCGCTAACCCTGACAGGGAGCAAAAAACCCTGGATAAACACCGTCTACATCCTTCCATCTCAGCGTAACGGCACCGGTTACGCTCAACTCTTGAGACAGCAGCAGGAGAAATGAGACTTCACCAGAGAAACTGAGCTTACCTTTGCTGCTTGAGGGGTACAGGCAATGTGCACGGTGCTGGGTTTCACCCCATTTGCCTTGGGCCTTTTAAATAAAGCAAACCTACTTTTTCTTCTTCCTCTATCTCCGTTCGGGAGAGACCCATTGTACCTATCAAAGAGCACAGAAAAAGAACAAAGTTCATCTTCCCGTATCAATTGGCTTCTCATGAGATGCTGACACACAAGAACTTTCAGTTGAAAGTTCTTAGTATGGTATTAATATTTAATTAACGTACAGAAATTAATTAATATTTACAGCTTTACAATTCTTTACATTTAAATCTGGTAAGTGATAAACACAATCCTCTCTACTCTGCCCTGGTGAGGCCCCACCTGGAGTACTGTGTCCAGTTCTGGGCTCCCCACTTCAAGACAGACAGGGAACTACNAAATAGATCTCTAGGGGAGATATTCTCATAAATCTCCCCCAGATGTAGTTCTGCTCCAGGAACTTTGTTTAGCAAAATGCTTTTGATTTCCAAATACTTGATGCCGCTCCCTGAATTTAGGAATCAAGATTCCGAAGTGCTCAAGGTATTCAGGGAGTCAAACAAATAGAGTAGTGTTAGGTGTTTAACAGCCTGATCTGGACACTGGAGATCTCTAAAGAACAAGTAGGCATTCTGAAATTTCCATCAGCTTTGGTAAAAATGCTCCGTTTGTTATTGAGCAGACACACCTGAAGTGCCACAACAGAGCGGTATTTCACGGTAATACCCTTCGCTACGACACCTTCCTTTGGACGTGAAATAAATTCAACTTCGGGATCTAAGCCCTTCCTTTACTGCTTCTTAATAGGAACTCCAACTGATGACAAGCCCCGTAAAACAGGACCTGCAAACCCCACCCGTCCTCCCGCCTGGGGAACTCCTACCCACTGGATGGAGCGGCGAGTGCGCGCAGAGCTTTGGCAAAGGAGCATTTAACCGTCGGCTTCACGTGAAGCGGAGTCGGCCCTAAAGCACACGAGCGAGAGCGAAAACAGGAAGTGTGGAACAGGCGGCTGTAGGGAGTTTGGAAGGAGAACCAAGTAGAAAGCGGTTTGTGAGACCAACCTGTGCCCTGAACGTTCACGTTTCACAAATAAACATTTCTCTTTCTGGGCACCAGGTTTGTTTTGCCAAAGAGTTTCTCGCTAACCCTGACAGGGAGCAAAAAACCCTGGATAAACACCGTCTACATCCTTCCATCTCAGCGTAACGGCACCGGTTACGCTCAACTCTTGAGACAGCAGCAGGAGAAATGAGACTTCACCAGAGAAACTGAGCTTACCTTTGCTGCTTGAGGGGTACAGGCAATGTGCACGGTGCTGGGTTTCACCCCATTTGCCTTGGGCCTTTTAAATAAAGCAAACCTACTTTTTCTTCTTCCTCTATCTCCGTTCGGGAGAGACCCATTGTACCTATCAAAGAGCACAGAAAAAGAACAAAGTTCATCTTCCCGTATCAATTGGCTTCTCATGAGATGCTGACACACAAGAACTTTCAGTTGAAAGTTCTTAGTATGGTATTAATATTTAATTAACGTACAGAAATTAATTAATATTTACAGCTTTACAATTCTTTACATTTAAATCTGGTAAGTGATAAACACAATCCTCTCTACTCTGCCCTGGTGAGGCCCCACCTGGAGTACTGTGTCCAGTTCTGGGCTCCCCACTTCAAGACAGACAGGGAACTACTGGAGAGAGTCCAACAGAGGCTACAGAGACAATAAAGGGACTTCTTATGAGGAAAGGCTGAGAGAGCCGGGGCTGTTTAGCTCGAGAAGAGAAGATCCAGAGGGGATTTTATCAATGCAGAGGGGTCAAAAGGGATGGGGGCCGGACTCTTTTCAGTGGTGCCCAGCAACAGGACAAGGGGCAACGGGCACAAACTGCAACACAGGGAGTTCCATCTAAACACAGGGAAAAACAAACTTTCCTGTGAGGGTGACGGAGCCTGGAACAGGCTGCCCAGAGAGGTCGTGAAGTCTCCTTCTCTGGAGACTTTCAAAAGCCGTCTGGACACGCCCCCATGCAACCTGCCCCTGGGTGAACCTGCTTTAGCAGGAGAGTTGGATGAGATGAACCCCACAAGTCCCTTCCAACCCCTACCATCCTGTGACTCTAATATTGGAACGTACCCACAGAATTATGGCATAGACACAGGAAGCTGGTAGGGCAAGGAGTTGCTACCCAGGTGAATCTCAAAGCTACCATCGACAAACAAAAAAGACCTGGGTCTCAAACATGAAATCGAGTCAGGTTCTACGCCTACCTGCGGCTTTCTCGCAATGATACGTTCACACCATAAAGGAGAGATTCTAAATATGCACCAATGCTGGTGGAGAGCTAGTATTTTTGAGAATTTTTATGGAAATAAAATGCACTAAGAAGTAGATACGCTGTCCTCTAAGACTCCAACTTAATCCATTAAAAGTCTTCAGACTCTCACTTTGAACGCGTCCACACAAACTGGACGGCTGGCAAACTCGCTTTGTGAAAAATCTCTGTTTGCACTTGGGTATTATAGGCAGCTACTGTGTTACCAGAGAATTGTCAGGGTTGGAAGGGACCTTGAAGATCATAGAGTTCCAACCCCCCTGCCACGGGCAGGGACACCTCCCACTAGAGCAGGTTGCCCAGAGCCCCATCCAACCCGGCCTTCAAAACTTCCAGGGATGGGGCTCCCACCACCTCTCTGGGCAACCGGTTCCAGGGTCTCCCCACCCTCCTGGGGAAGAACTTCTTCCTAACATCCAATCTAAATCTCCCCTCCTCTAGTTTGGATCCATTCCCCCTTGCCCTATCACTGCCCGACAGCCTCAAAAGTCCCTCCTCAGCTTTCTTGTCGGCCCCCTTCAGATCCTGGAAGGCCACCAGAAGGTCTCCACGCAGCCTTCTCTGCTCCAGACTGAACAACCTCAACTCTCTCAGCCTGTCTCCATCGGAGAGGTGCTCCAGCCCTCTGATCACCCATGGCCACACTTCTCTTGATGCAGCCCAGGACAGGGTTGGCTTTCTGGGCTGCAAGTGGGCACTGACGGCTCCTGTTGAGCTTCTCGTCCACCAGCACCCCCAAGCCCTTCTCTTCAGGGCTGCTCTCAAGCCAGGCACTACCCAGCCTGTATCGGTGCTTGGCATTGCCCTGACCCACAGGCAGGACCTTGCACTTGGTCTTGTTGAATCTCATGAGGCTGGCAACTCCTTTTATTTTAAAGTCCTAGAGAACTCCTTCCACATTACCACGTTAGTCATCTGTCTCAGCCCAACCTGGAACCAGCTGGAAACCCTTTACAAACCGGCTGCCTTTGTCACAAAACGCTTACCTGGGAAGAACACAAGAGCCGAAAAATCAAGTTACACCTACTCAAGTGGGTGGGTTGGACTAGATGACCTTTGGAAGTCCCTTCCAACCTAAACCATTCTATGATTCTGTTGCACGCTCACTAGATACACTGCAAAAGAGGGACTTGGGGTGGTAGGTTGTGGGACCATCTCATGGCAACCTGCCTTTTATCTGCTTGAAGGGCACCCTGAAAAGTCTACCTCTCTTCTTACTTCCAACGAAGACACAAACACTTACCCTAATACAATCAATTCACCATATTTCACTGGTGCTTTTGATGGATGATTTTCTTGATCAGGAGAAAACATGAGCTTAGCTAATGATGGCTTCTCAAATTTGAGGTCTCTGATCAAGAGTTGTGGCACACCTTTTTCATTATTTCCTGTAAAAACAAAGATAAAATTCAGCGTGAGAGGAAAAGACTCAAATCCATCATTTACGCAAACCCGTGTAATTTACATTTAAAGAAAAAAAACCACAAAGCAAGATCAGTCCAGTAAAGAGGGACAAGTTTTCAAGGAAAACATTTAAATCAGAGCTTTCCAAGGCATTTCAGTTTTGCAGATGGAAGGAAGCTGTGTGACAATCTGATACCAACTCCACCGAGTTTGGGGTGCACAATGTCATCTCCATGTTTAACCCGAGACGGAAGGGATACGAACATCTGTCTGAAAGAGACTTCCTGAGGGAATTCCACAGAATTCCCAACGAGAACAGTCTCTTGAAATGCATTTTTTGTGGTACTTCTGCTCTGAGGAACAGTTCGCGCCGTATTTTTTTTTATGGCTTCTCATTACTGACATTTCCAGGCGCCTCTGACCTACTCAACCCATCTCTGACCTTCCTCTAGATAAAGCCGACCCCGCAGAGCATTTGCTTGATAAAGAACAAAGCTGATGCCAGCCTGGTGGAGGCTTTAACAGAAATAAGAACATTCCCTTGGTCCTTCCAGGTTACGTTTTCCCATCAACTCAAAAAAGCCATTAAGCTTTTTTTCCGTCCTGACGGTTAACACGCTGCCTTCTGTGCACGTACAGAGTTTGACCCACATAACCTTTCTTGAATCCTGTCAACTATGATCATGACTATAATGCTGTATCTCCTTTTTATTCTACCTCAAGTAAGCTGCAGACAGCAGAGAAGACTTTGTCGTGCAGGTTTCATCTACCCTCACCTTATGTCCTAACAACAGAGAAAAGAAGGTGGCAGTGCTTGCCGCGCTGCTTGCATACATCCAGAAACCGATGTGAAGATCCCTTTGCCGACCTCATCTCTGCCCTTTCCTGGTCCTCTTTGCTCCTTCACAGAGAAGCCTGGTCTTCAAAACCTCTTCTTAATCTGCTGATGTCGATCCCCACGTGCAGACAGCTCACAGTACTCTCGGAAAATTCACTACGCTCCTACACGCTTCCGTACACGCTGGCCCACGTATCTGGGAGTGTTTCACACCAAAGCGTTTCACTAGCCTATAAACTTTCGCTGTGACGCCTGCAGAACGCAACCAGGAGGCTGAATCGAAACGTTTTTATTCCTCCCCTCTCCTTTCTCATTATTTTCCAAATCTCAAGTCGAGATACTGTGGATTTCCTGGTGCTTGAAATAAGTTCACTGAAGACTCGTCTGCGGCCAGACCACGTACCGCACATCGTTACAACGGTACCTGACCCACTGCTAGATGTGCAAGAGCGTTGTGATCAATCTGATCCACGCAACGCTACGCTGACGTGTCCGTGTCCCATCCCCACAAGGGTTACACCAGTCTACTTTTGGAGCATGGGAAGCGGCGTGCACTTTTGCTAGGCAGCTGTCCTGGTTCAAGCCTTGGGAGCCAGGCTCTTCTCGGTGGCGCCCAATGACGGGACAAGGGGCACTGGGTGCAAACTGGAGCAGAGGAGGTTCTGTTTAAACACAAGGAAACACTTTTTCCCAGTGAGGGTGACAGAGCCTGGAGCAGGCTGCCCGGAGAGGTGGTGGAGTCTCCTTCTCTGGAGACATTCCAACCTCCCCTGGATCTGTTGCTGTGTGGCCTGCTCTAAGTGATCCTGCTCTGGCAAGGGGTTTGGACTTGATGATCTTTTCATGTCCCTTCCAGCCCCTAAGATTCTGTGATTCTGTGACATCCATCATTTAGGTAGTGCAGGAAGTGTCCTCTACTGATCCAACGGTCCCCCTCTATCACACAAGAGCAGCAACAACAGCACACAAAAGAGCAAAGCAGTATAGTTTGCTCCAAAGCACTTCGAAATTGCCGACCCCCATGTGGCAGCTACTTAACTGAGATCCTCAGGGTACTTACTGTTGGGAGATGAAACCCAAGTTTTTGCCTTTAAATTTCTAAGATGAAGATTTTCAAGCAAGCTTATGCCACGAAAACGGGACCTTAAAACTACTACCATGCCCACGCTCACGACCCATCAAAGCGTAGACAGTCCCATTTGCTCAGGGGAGCCCCCCAAATACTGTGTTGACCATTTTCATCTTTGCCATGGCCATCTGGGGTCTTCCTCACCTCCTGGCATCACAACCCTGCCTTGGTGCACCACACCAGCAACTCTCTAAAACCACGAGACTTCGTTGCCACCAGAAGCGGTCGTTAACTAATATTAATAGTAACCTAACTCTTGGTGTTTAACAGCGCTCGGTTCTCTAGCCGCATCTCCTTCCTGAAGTATTTCTACTTAGGGAGTGAGTATAAACCTTAAGTATTTATCTCTTTGAAAAAGTAAGGATATAAATAGATTTTCTAGAAACTATTTCTGCTATCGACTTCAGCATTTCTTGCTCTCCTTTACTTTAAAATTTTCTTGCGTTCCAGTTGCTCGGATATTGTCTTCTAAAAACAGCTCCTCATGTTTTAATCTCCTCCCTACATGATTAACTGATTTTCTACTTGAATACTGATCTCCTCAGCAGCCTCTCCCCTGCAATTCAGGCTTCTCCACACACAACTAATTTCATCTTGCTATAATACATAAGAGTTGTCCTTTGACTTGACATTTAACAACTTGGGAAATACTGTTATGAAATCTATAGCATTTTCAACTAGGAAATAGCATAGGATTAGGAAATACCATGAAAGATTTAAAAAAAAAAACCAAAAAAAAAGATTTAAATCGTAGCCACCCAAGACTACAGTGTTTGATAAAGAGCTAATCCATTCACTGAGAGAAGGGGGGGAGGAGAGCATCAAAAATAACTTCAACTTTTGCCACTAGTACAAGAAAAGGTTTGGTGTCACTTCTCCTCTGTTCCTCCAAGCGAACAATTTCATGGAAAGCTGACAAATGCATCTCCCAGTCACTTCTGAGTGTCATTAAAAGTCATCACATATGAATGGTTAACGGAGACTCTACTTGAGTTACCTGAGCAGGCAGCCAGTAACCTCTGAGAGAGATAAATTTGCAGAAACCATAAAAGGGCCAACAGTTCCAAGGGACAGACTTCAGCAAGGCAAGAAGTTCACTAGAAAATCCTAACCTAAGGAAAAATGTCCAACACCTAATGCTCAGCCCCCCACCTTGACGCCTTTTTTTCGTTTCACATTTAAATAATTCCAGACAAGTTTATTTTGGGACCAGCAGAAATGATGGAAACCCGCTCATTGTTCAATTTAAGGAAGGTTCCAGAGTTAGCCATCTAGAGCCTTCGGTAGTAAAACTGCTTGCTCATACATTTTCAAATGCATGGCTTGGATGTTTGAACTTGGTTGTTTCTTCTTTTTTAATACATCTCAGAACCTTTATGAGCTGCACACACCACATTCATAACTATTAAGACCACTCGGTTCATTTCCAATCCTAGAACATAAAAAAATCCAGCAGCCCTGAAGACAATAACCACTGGAACGTACCCATGACTTCTCACCCAGTATGTTCTGCCTGACGCACTGGACCAAAAGCAAGACTCATTTTGTTCCTAGAAATAACAAAGATTAATTCTGCTCTTCCAATGAGGTCTCAAAAGACTCGTGCAAGTGAAATTTGATGTCTGTAAATAAAACTCAACTGCTGTCCCACTGGAGATGAGTCTTATAGGCCATGGGACAACACAGAACCACAGAATTGTCAGGGTTGGAAGGGACCTTGAAGATCATAGAGTTTCCATGGCCATGGGCAGGGACACCTCCCACTAGAGCAGGTTGCCCAGAGCCCCATCCAGCCTGGCCTGAAAAACTTCCAGGGATGGGGCTGCCACCACCTCTCTGGGCAACCTGCTCCAGGGTCTCCCCACCCTCCTGGGGAAGAACTTCTTCCTAACGTCCAATCTAAATCTCCCCTCCTCTCGTTTGGATCCATTCCCCCTTGTCCTGTCACTGTCCCACATCCTCAAAAGTCCCTCCTCAGCTTTCTCGTGGGTCTCCTTCAGCCACCAGAAGGTCTCCTCGCAGCCTTCTCTTCTCCAGACGGAATAACCCCAACTCTCCCTCCCTGTCTTCAGAGGAGAGGCTTATGGATCATTTAATGCTGGATAAAACATTTTAAAACTTATGGGAGGGAAGGCTCTTGAGTTGTGAGGAAGGATCCACAAATTTCTATGATGGGCCTTCTCCTGTAGTATAACCTGAACAGTTTTATTCCTAGAATACCACAGGAGACTTCTTAAAAGTGTTAGGAAAGGCTAATTAAATACGGTAAAAAGACACCTCGGCCCTGAAGTGCCGATACACAATCAAGGAATCGACTGCTGACAAGTTGGCGTTCTGCTGCTTTTTGCAGCAGCATCTCTGGAGATCAGTTCAGAGTAGGCTCTGAACAACTGACTGTTTTAAACTCTTCCAAGAACCTTNAAAAAACCACTTTCACAGTAGAAAAAGAAGTCTTCTGTCAAAGGGTATATTAAAATAAAAATATGCTGATTCAGATGCAAAAATTGTCGGGGTTTTTCCTCCATTTTTGTAATGGTTTGTTTTTTTTATTTATGTTCTATAGCTACATATTCTAAGGTTGGGAGGGATTTTTGGCTTTTAAAATTAAAGCACGCGGCAAGTTTGCCCACTGTCACTTTTCTTTTTATACGGTTTGCTATTTGCAGTTCTCCATTTACTATCCTTGCAATTCTCATAACCAGCTCTTCCCTCAGCAGCTCTGTGTTAAATCAGGGGGAATAGGGACAAAATACGATCCAGCCCTTCTGCCAGGCATGCAGTGACAGGACAAGAGACAACAAACAAGCTGCAGCAGAGGAAATCCTGATCAGCTTTTAGGGAAAAAGACGACACCACCACAATCCAGAGAAGGCTGTGAGATCTTTAAACTCTGAGATATTCAAACCTTGGCTGTACGTGGTGCTGAACAACCTGATCTAAGACAGTCCAGCCCTCTTGTGAGTAGGGGGATGGGACCACAAAAGCCCCCCAACCTAAATTATTCTAGGAATATAATTAATTGTAGGAAGCCCAACACAATAAAAGCATGAAAGAAGAGGCAATGAGAAAAAAAAAAGAGTTCCCAACAGACTGATTTGATTACAAGTCCCCATCAAGCCCAGGTTGCCAGATTTCACAGTTATCAGGGATGTCACTGCTGATCTCCACTGACACAAGCACCAAGGAATCAGCTCCTTGCACCACCGTGTTTCTGAAAGCTGACCAAGATTGAGAAACCACTTTCTTCTACACGATGGTTAAATCACCGCTGGAAAGTTACTCTCTTTTACCTGGCAATCCTTTTGGAAGCTTTTTATTACAACAGATCACCTGGGCCAAAGAGCACACAGAAGATTTATCAACCAGAGTTTTCACCCTTCTCCCAGTTTCCAGTTAAAAACAAGCTCACCTTTCTTTCACACACCTAAGTGGAATTTTAAGTTCAGCAGGTTTTACATTCCACTTGTGAGATTAGCCAGATCCTGTCTGCAGCTTGCATCCTTCACTACAGATGCCCAGGAAAGGTCTAAGTGAGGCAGCTGTCAGGGATTCAAACTGCGTTGTCACTTTAGATCAGTAGCCCTGCTTCACCTTTCTAAGAAAGGACAATTAGTTTTCTCCTTTCCAGAAAAGGGAGTGTCTCAGCACTAAGGAGAAAAAAAAAAAAAAAAAAAAAGCCTTGATAGTGTGGAAAAAAAATAATCAGTCCAGCCTTTGGCTTTTGTATGGCTTATTCTTTCCTTGGTCTGTACTGTTTGCCTTTTCTTTTACCTCTGAATAAGCTTAGTCATCCACTATACACACAAAAGTGTCTTATGATATGGAAGCGTTGAAAATAAAACAAAAAAGCCAAGCTCTGAAATGAGAACTAGTCTCTGGTGCACAGGACATCAAGCGTAAAACAACACAAACAACTACCTGCTGCTGTGTCTTGAGAACACCTCTAATACCTCGATACAGGGGGTTTTCATTCTCATCAACAGAATAAAGGCATCTTTTTTACCAGAGAGATGCCCTTAGTACGCTGGTCATCCTGGAAACAAGTCGTGCAAGAGTCACAGCACACAAAAAATCGCGTTGCCTGCAGACGCTCGCAAAGGGGCCTTAAACTGGTACACGAGAACAAACCTACTGCTTCACACAGGCTCCAACTAACTTTTTCCAGTGGAAGAAACAGCAGTTTTAGTCAGATCGGCATCCAGTGTCCTGTTTCAACCTCAGAAGCAAGTCTCAACAATTTTAGGAAAGTCAGGAAAGTGCTGTGAGGACAAGGACCCTTGTTCAATGAACAAGGCAAGTATTTTAGAACAAGGCTTCTATTATAGGCACCTATAGGAAAATCTGTCCGTTGTGACAGTGCTCAAAAATAGAGTTCCTGCTCAGAAGATGCAGAAACCATCTAAGCACAAGAGGCCTGACTTCAATCAGATCTCTGCTTACTCCAAACTGCTGTCAACAGGATGAGGACGTGGCTGGCCGTACTAAACCTAGAAGATTTATGTAACTGCTAACGATCGGCTCCAGCAGATTGACAAAAATCAATTCTGAAAATATTCCCCTGGAAAAAAAATAAAATATATATATACACACACACACAGCGTTTTTCTCTTCAGTTACAAAAAGTAACAGCTGATCCTCCCCTGAGGAAACCACGATAACCTCCTCCAGGTTATAAATGATGTCATTCCGACTGTGTGTGGGAAGCTGGAAACATTTGTCTTTTAGCACAAGGCGTCTATTTTAAAGCTGTCACCGCAATATTATCTAGAACCTCAATTAGCTGAGAAAGTTCTTCAGCAGTTACACTGCTACATTTACACGCAGCCTACACCCCCTTACCACCCATGTCCTCCACGTCAGCTTTCGGCTCTGCCCGGCGTGATGTACGAGGCACAGCTCCTCCGTCGGCCGCCCTTGCGGCACGAGGGCCAAAGGCTACAGGTTGGACTCAGTCAGCTGAGCTACCGGTGGAATTTATTCACAGGAGCTGGATTTGCAGCTTTCTACGGGAGGTTTTGGCCGTACTTGCGCTTGGGCTGCTACTACAAAGTCTGTGCGCTTTGTTACAAAGGGATAGCTTTGCTTTCATCCTCAGGTTTGATGATTCTTTATATAATCTGTAATGTATGGAACTGTTAAAAAAAAAATACGACGGAGGCGTGTTGGTAGAACAACATCAGGTGTTCATTCCTTAGGCTGAGCACTACCTTATCGGTACCTTCAGCGAGCGCCTTGCAAAAAAGCACGAGCAGGAAAATAAAAAACTTTGCACGATGCTGGGACAAAGTGGCGAAAGTACGGGTCTGACAACACACAACTCGCAGTCAGGGCCCTTTAAAATCATCCTCCTTACTGCCTACAGAGAAATCACACAGCCTTACCTTCAAAATCAGCAGCCCCAGCTTTCGCTGCGAGGCGGTGACAGAAGCACAACTTCCACACGCCGATTAAGAGCTCACACCAAAAGAGAGGCTTTTTATTTTTAAGAGGACCGTTAGTTATGCAAATAGATGGAGCTTTTGGGGCTTGGATGGTGGAGCCCAGGGAGATGGACTGATGCACCTGAGCTAGAATGCACAGCTGAGGACTCTGTGCTTGCAGAAAAACCACAATGACGACTTGTTCTACGGATCTGAACTTGACCCTTTCGCTTTTTACCAGCCTCCGATTCCCCGAGGAGGCAGTTTTTGTACCAAAGCACCAGTTAAATAGGTGTTTGTGCTACACTAAAGCCTTTTCCCATAGCATGCTGGAGCATCTGGTAAAAACAGAAGCCACAATGACATTTAAAGTCTTTTTTTTTTTGGTTAGACAACACAAATGTTTAATGGCTCTGGGAGAAAACCCTCTTGGTTTTGTTTGGTAATAAAAAGCTTCGTGCACCCTAAAAATGGGAAGCAACTGACACTTCTGACAAAGAAGGAGCATTTATTATACCGTGCGCTTTCAATGCCTCTTCCTATTTCAGATGGAAGAGCAGCCCACAGACCCACTGCTTCTTCCCAAATCTCCTTTCGACCACATCACTGAACTATCTTTCAATTTCTCACTGAAAAACACTGCCACTAAGGCGGCTTTTAGAAGAGAGACTGAAACAACACACGGCCAGAAGGGAAAAGCGACGGCGTGCAGAGCACTTACCAGGATCTTTCCGTCCTTTCGATATTTCCACACAGCCGAGGAGAAAAACCCACCTCTTCAATCTCGCTTAAAACCAGCGGCAATCCACCAACTCCTTGCAAGCCCCAGTAGCTGCCAGATTGAGTGCCTCTGCTCCCTGTGCTTTTTACTTAAAGCCGTGGGTAGAGTCTTCTGACTCAAGAGGGGCTGTCCCTGCCTTGCGTCAGCGAGGTAAACACCGCAGCGCCACGCGCCATTGGCTGCAGTCAGAGCCCGCATCCCGCTCGCCGCTCCGTCAATTCATCCATCTCTGGCCCCAAAAAGGAAAAAAGGAAGCGGAGGGTGTGTTGGGAACGATCCCGCGGCGCAGTTCCCCGGCAGCTCAGTGGATGAGGTTCTCTGAGAAACGCTGCTTCCTTCTCCGCTTCTCTTACATAACTGTACCCGTGCACGTTGTACCTTCTTATTTTCTTTAGTTTTTTTTTTTAATCGTAATTTATTAGCCCAGTTAGCTTTCCTCACCTCCCACACAACAAGCAATTTCTTAATACAGCGAGAATTCAACTCTTGAGACGTCGCTATCTCCGTTTTCACTAACGCTACAGGATCGGACACGCGACATTCCTGCAGACACCACCTGTGCGTACCGGGCTCCCACGGCCAGCGACGCTGTCACAGCTCATTCCTGGAGGATATATGTTTAGAAAGCCAAAGCTGCACGTGCCAGACCGGGTTCTGAGCTCATTTCTCATTCCACCAACATCGAAATCACCGCATCAAGCCAGTGGGTGGGATAATTTTAACGTCTGAGTCGTAAAACGGTGATCAAGTTACTACAGCTTCCAAGTTACCGCCTCTTACAACCCATCAGGCAAGTGCTCCGAGGCTGCTGCAAGCACGATACCACGCAGCAACTCAACCTTTACATCAAGTTTAACCTCATGGTTGTAGGAGGCCAAGGGGGAGTGCAGAGTTACCCTGGCTCAAGCCACGCATAGGCAAGCTGACATCTGTCATTCACCGAGTTGTACAGGAGACCGTTGCTCCCGTTTCTGCTGCTCCTTCCTTGGCTTGCCACCTCAGGACAGCTTCAGGGCCTGCTTTCCCTGATCTCTCCACGGTTTTAAAAGTGGGTTCACCTACTCAGTTGTTTTTTCAGCCAGATTCACTACTTAGTTCAGCTCACGGCACAGCCGCGCGGCTGTGGCGGGAAGAGCAAGCGCGGTATCCGGCGGCGCTCCAAGGTAAGCTCCACCAAACTGACTTTTTGTTCGTAAAGCCGTAACGCGGCCTAAGTTGCAACTCCACGGAAGTCGGCTTCGCTGCTGAGAACAAGGTGAACACATACCTGTTTCCTTTCTCCTCAATCTATACTCCTGTTACAGGATCTTGTCACCTACCTGAAAAACCCAACTGACCACCACCCTGCCGTAGGGTGTTAAAGAGAGTAAAATTATACATAGGCTCAAAGACCTTTTTTATTCCCCCTTCTCTTATCAAGCACAAAGATACCACTTTGCTCCACAGAAGTGCCAGAGCCACAGCTGCTGAACCCTGTGCTTGGAGAAGCATCGATGTACAGGTGCTCCTTTGTTCCTCCTCCTCTTCTGGCCAAAACCACCACACGCTACTCAATATTGATCTGACACGGTATGGCCGTTACCACCGCTATCAAATTCAGTCAGCTGGTAAAGGGTTGAGGGAAAAACCAAAAGAACACACAAACCACAACCCTTTTAACCCAAATCAGTCAGCTCGCCTGTTTGTGATTTTATTCTGTAAGACCACTCTATCAATGCAAGTCAGGGGATTGGAATGTTCTGAATCGACCTCACCGGTAAAAGCCAGAGTCACGAAGCCACGTCTTGAGGTTAAAGCTGAGCCCTCCTCCCTGCCAAAAATCAATGGCCTCACGCTACCGGCACAGGAAGGTAGAGAGGGAGCAACTGGAGGTGGATATGTCTTACACTGCCCAACCCAGGCTCCCACAGTCAACAATCCTTATCTTTGCATCCCACCTGCCTTCCTACTGGTGACCCACGGTAACCTGGAGCGCTCTCTTCTACTATCAGGCAAACACACCCCCTAATGCCCTCTCCATAGCTAATCGTGCCCCATCTTCAAGCAGGTTTTTTAAAGGGTTTACTTTGCCCTCGGCCACACTGCTACGTGGCTGACTTTCAGCTTCACCCTCCAGAGTTTGAACCCCTTTCTTTCCCTGCCTGTGTTCTCTCACAGCCAGGTTCTAACTCATCTGTTCTTCTGTTGACTTTTATAAGAGGAGAGTTTGATGATTTCCACTCCACACAAGCACAGCGCTCTGCCTCGAGGACTGGAAACAAATGCCTCAAGTGTGCTGTCACCACACGAGCTACCTGATTTTCTTTCCTGAAGCAGAGATGCTGCCGACCACGCCAGACTTAAAACAATGACATCTGCAGCACCGCTAATTTCATGAAGCAATGCTTAAGTGCAGGGGAGGTTCTTTCCTTGAAGCTGCTTGAGAAATCAAGGGCTGTATCGTCATGTTCTTCTATCTGACTCACGAGCAGATGTTGTACAGTTTGATACAATTACGTGATTTCACATGACATTCAAAACCAGCTTTGGAGAGGAACGCGTTTCGAGCTAGACTGGTTAAAAAGACAGCCTTGCAGATAGGGGCAGAGGGCAATGCCGTGTTCTCTGGCATGGGGACAGCTGGGAAGCCTAAACAGCAAGCTCTTCACCCTAGAGTTAACCTCATCAGTGTATCACTCCTAAACTTCAAGCTGGACGTTTAAACATGTCCGTCGATAATTTTATTTAACAAAACAGGCAGGAAAAAAAAAGAATTCCACATAGGATAAATGCTTGAAATTGCTGCGCACAGGGTACAGAGGAACGCTGACTGAAGGAAACACTGAGAAAGAGCAGAATTGTGGAAGCCTGGGATCTGCAGCAGCCCCCAGAGGGAAGCAGATTTGTACACCGAAGGCTGGACAGGATACACTAACTTAACTCCGTTTCCCACAGAGTCATTGGCTGAACTCTGACAAAAGCAAACGATACCCCAAAAAAAAGACAAATATTTCATGAATTGCAAAGCATTTAAGACTGTTAGGGGGTTCCCACGAGTCTAATCCCAGGTAGACAGCAGAAGAAGAAAGGAGTACTGATTTGCCAGCCCCATGAATCTTTCATTGAGTTATGTCGAACGCACCCTCTGTGCAAGGACTTCCTATGTTATACAGTTAGTAAAGTCATATTACAGTATTTTAAGAAGACCTGGGGGGACACACACAGGGTGGGGTGCATCTTGAAGCCAAGAACACGCTAACGAGAGTATACAATAGAAATGTTAATCAACTAATCTGCAGGAAGAGGAGGAGGGAAGGATATGACCTAATCCCCTGCACTGCTGTGTGGTGCCTTGTGGTGAGAAGAAAACTCTTGGAAGGGCTGAGGAAACAAAGGTCCATTGTTACAGCTACAGCTTCCAGAGGAGAACGCTTTTCTCTGCCTCAAGCTTCTGTAACATGAAGTGTAGAAGGTATTTGATGAACCCTTCCATGCTGACCGCTTCTCGAAGGAGTAGGAGAGGCTAAGTCAAACTAGCAGGACGGCTGAGTAAAAGGTCTAAGCAGAATCTCAGGTTCTTAAGGCACAGCAAATTCTCCTTCAAAAGGACCTGCCAACTCTAAAATGTCTGCCATCTCCAACAACCACAGCGATCCTTAGGCAACCGTGGAGCAATCCTTGCTGAAGCTGCAGTAGCCTAGTTACAGAGAGGCAACAAATCATCACGCAGCAGAGAGGCATTTCCCGTGACACGAGGCAGATTGTCACCAGACAAATCTAAGGAGCGTTTCCTATCGCGTCCTATTCCACCCTCAGATCTTGGTGTCCCTGCTCCTTGGGTACACACCAGGGTAAGCAGTTCTTCTCCAGCGCAGGCTGAAAAAAAAATAAAAATACAAACACACAAGTGCACAACTGGCCCTCTGTCTTCAGTTTGAGCTCTGCTTAAGTAGCCACGCACGGCTTTTAGCACTTTATCAGCTCAGTATTTTCAGCTTCCTAGGGGAGAGACCCCATCAAGCAAAGTGCGCGCAGGGCTTCTGCTCCTTGGACCCAGAACGTATTTCATTGTTAACCTTACTATGAGCTGAAGGATTCTCAGGCAGGAATAGACAAACACCTCCAGGACAGCAAGACTACTGACTCTTAAGTGCTTAAGGGTTTTCAAGAGACTGAGTCAACTCCTCTCCTCATTAAGGGACTTCACAAAATGACAGGATAATTCAGGAGGTCATTTAGTCCAACCTCCTGCTCAAAGTAAAAGTTGGCTTTCCAGATATCAGGCTCTTACTGCAAGAGACTGGGAGCTTAAAGTATGAATCAGCCTCTCAAGATGTGCATTCCCTCAGGAAAAAGGAAAGGCGTACCGAACGCTGGAGAACTGCAGATGCCGAGCAGTCTCGCAGACCAGTCCGGAGCTTCGTGTTTGTTCACAGCCTTCCTACGACTGTTTGATTCAACGCTTGCTTGAACTAAAACAATGGGCAAAAATTACAAGAGAACTTCTTGTAGCCACACCAAAGATTGTTTGGGGTGATTAAACACTTGAAAGAGTGAGACCCACAGCTTCACAAGAGAAACGTGTCCCAATAAGCAGCTCAGCGCTGACCCTACAGAACTATAGCCACAGCAGTCACTGCCCAACTAAGACCTTTGGGAATCGAGCTGCTCTTAAGATGGTCCTTCAGCTGGCTTCTCTAGAATGGCCTGAAGCATCAGTCATGTTGGATTCCTAAAAATCCAAGACTGAAAGGATATGTAAGGCATGGTTCTGAAGAAAACATTTGTTTCCTAAAAGGTCAAACCAGATGTAAGCCATCTGCTAAGTCAGGAACATGCAGATGTAGTTGCACCAGGCTTCTTTCCAAGACAGTAAGCTTGGGTTTCCCAGGTACCTGGAAACAGCTATTTTTGAAGTTCTCCGGGAAGGTTTCTACATCTTGAGAACTGTGCAAGCCAAAAACCGTATCTGCAAGTTCAATTAACCCTGGCTATGCACAAGCACTTCTTCTACAAACTTCTGAGCTGTGGTTCTGCATTCTTTGAACAGCACAACTCAGATTCACCAAGCTTCAATTATTCCATTTCCCCCTACATAAAGGGAGGCCCAATCCGAGTTCATTTCCAAGACATAAGTTTTCCTGCTTGCAAAACTTTTAAGGTATCTTCTAGCAGAAGTAGCTGAACCTGCATTACCTGAAAGTTCTCATTCCCACAGAGCTAAATCTCTTGATCATGGACTTCTTCAGAGAAAGGTGAGACACACGGTTGCGAGAAGTATTAACACATCTTTGCCTCACTTTCAATTATGAAGAACATTTCACATAGATTAGTAAAAGAAGACAGAAAAAGTCTTCAGTTATAGAATTTCAGCTATAACTGCCTGGCTCCCCACACTCACATTCTAAGAAAAAAAAAAAATTTCAAAGGGATGAAGTTTCAAAACCCTTCAGTGGAGTTTCTGTTCAACTCCCACATCACACAAATGCTTCTTAAAATAAGACAAGTACCTTTTCACTCAGAGGTTGTGAAGCACAAAAGCCAAGTTTGTCCAATAGTTTCCCTCAGCTTCATCCTAGATTCCTCACCACAGTCGTTACACTTATCGTTTTGACCGTAGTTCATCCCCAATTCCAGTAAAAAGCATTGGAAAACGTCCACGCCGCTCTTCTCACCTCCGCATGCGAATGGTCCCAGTTCACGTCTGAATATTCTGTAAGTCACTGCTAATAAATGTACTACCCTATTGTATCCCTCCTCCTAACTTCAGACTTTGGACAGTCTTTAAATAAGGTACAAAACTTGGCCTTTTCTAAAGGTATCACCACCAGCATTTACATATAAAAGCAAATGACCTAAATACCTCTGGACAGCTGTCAGAGTTCTGCCTACTCCTTGCAAGCCAAGTGTGAGGTTTTTATGGTGGCCTGATAGGATATATTATAGCTCTACACAGAAATGGCTGGTTTGGTAGCTCAGTTGCCTGGATTTTTTGACATCCAAGCATGTCTTTTTAGGGTTATTTTAAGTAGTGCTGTATGAGCTCAGGGACAGAACAAAAGTTAAAGTATAAACCCAAGAGAATAAGAATGTTCTCTCTGCCTGTGTAACAGGTTTGTAACAGAGCTGTACTGAAATTCAGGTACTTATTGAGACAGCTTGCAGTGCAAGGTGAACCAGATTTATGGTAATACACCTCACATTTATTCATAAACACAAAACTAACTTTTTTGTGCACTTCAGTTTTCAGGTTAATCGCCTCCTAGAGCCAGCAATTCAAACAGGACAAAGTTCAAATATCTCCTCCTCCTCCTGTTAGATCACCTACAGGTTTCAAATTTGCTATTGCTCAGAGAAAAAAACCAAAAAAATCCCATGCTATTCGATGGTATCTTTTTCTTTCCTCTAGAATTCCATGAGCAATGCATGATTTAGCATACCTAGAGAGAAGCAATACTTCTCTTCCTACAAGTCTAATCCAATTTGGGTAAGAGGTTTCCTGCTTATAAAAATAACCAGGCAGTTGCACTTTCCCTTCAGCCCTGTGCGAGCACCAACACCTAACAACAAAAAGGTCATGCCCAAAAAGCAGTAAAAATTCAGTGCTAGAGATGCCACCGCTACATTTTACTCCTCAGTTGAGACTGGAATCCTGTTTCTCCTTTAGTGGTCCAAGGAGAGAGTTGGTAGGTATTCTTGGCTCTTGTCACATGCAACATTTGGCATTATTGTGCCAAATATATTCTCTCCAAAAAAAACCAAACCAACCCCAAGAATAGAATATCTCAGCCATGGAGATGGAGCTGTACTACTATAGGGACCCAAGTGGCTTTGGTCTGACCATACACTTCAGAAAGAAAAAAATTCCGACAAAAATCTGGCATATGAAGACAAAAGACTAACTTTAAATAGGTGGAGGGCGGGGATACTGACAGTGGCCGTGGCAGAACACTTCTCCAGCAAGAGTCGAAGCGTGCACCCATTGCTAGGCAGCGTTCAAATGTTGAGCTGGCAGTTTTTTCATGGGCTGCCCTCGTGTTTTCAATGATGTGAAGTCATCCCTAAATAAATCACACAAGCAAGATAGCAATTTGACTCTTGGTAATTCTACCAGTGAGGAAAGTGCTCCCAAAAAAAAATAATCATCCCTTTCCTTGCTCTACCTATGTTAACAGAATTCTGGGTGAACACAAACCTTCAAGATTTGGCCTAAGAATTGGTAAGATTCCTAAAATTGAAGTCTGGGGACTCAAGATCAGGGTATTTCCATCATCCACTTCAAATTTACATGCTTATCACATAAGGCTCTGAAGCAAAATAGCTCAACAGTTTCTTCTGAAAAAGAAAAAAATATATATGCTTAATGTAAGCCTGGCTAGGACTCTGGTTCTCTGCAGACATCAGCTCCTATTTCAAAGTTACCTGAAGAAGCCTCAAAACCAAGAGTAGCTGGGTTAGATTTGCACACACACGAAGGAAAAACCCGCATTTCTTTCCCATCTCAGGCACTTATCTGACACGTAAAGATAAACGCAAAAGCATCTTAACATTTGCCAACTCATTACTTTGACTGTGCATTGTGAGGCAGGCTTGAAGCAGTAAAAAATTCCTCATTTTCTCTTCGAAAACTATTTCCATTCAGAAAAATCAGAAACACCATTGAGCAAATATACTGAAAAGAGCATATAGGTACAAAAAGTCATGGTTTTGACAGCACCATGACCAAGTAATTTTTAAACAGTGTCGGACAATTCCAAACATGCTGGTACTTTACACCGTTTTGAAATCCACTTCACATGACCGACAGCTTAATGTTTCTAAACCAAAAGGACTGGTTAATAGAACACAGGCTCCTCACTTCCTGAATCTTGAGAAAAACACTGAGAGAAGCCTCCACTTTAAGCCACGGTGTGGACTCCTGATATCAACAGACAACTTATGGGTATCTTGGAGTGTATCTCTGCGTACCAACGGAAACCTTAAGTCCTGCTTTTCTAGTATAGCAAAGTTAACAGTAATAATCTAGCAGGGAGGAGCTGCTTCATTTGCCCTTTTTCAGTCAGTCATTCAGTGCAGATCGATTCATTCCTAGAGATCTGGCTCTTCAGAAGTAACTTCTGCAAGTTTTTAGGGGTAGACGGGTCCTTTTAGGACTGATATTGTTTATGAACGTTTCTTCCAACGACAAGTAGGTGCTCACACTGAGCACAGCGCTGCCTCCTTCACACAGGTTTGTAGCAGCCCTGCTCAAAGACATTAGTTATCCTCCTGCTTAAGGATGTCTCACGTCATTCACTTGTGGAGCAGAAGGACTCCAGAGAGCTGCAGAGGATACAAACAGTGATGGGCTCACACAGCCAGACTCACCAGAGGTGTCTGACCACACACGATCACAGAATCACAGGGGCTGGAAGGGACATGAAAAGATCGAGTCCACACTCCCTGCCAGAGCAGGATCACCCAGAGTAGGTGACACAGGAACATGTCCAGGGGGGTTTGGAATGTCTCCAGAGAAGGAGACTCCACCACCTCTCTGGGCAGCCTGTTCCAGGCTCTGTCACCCTCACTGGGAAAAAGGGTTTCCTTGTGTTTAAATGGAACCTCCTCTGCTCCAGTTTGCACCCAGTGCCCCTTGTCCTGTCATTGGGTGTCACTGAGAAGAACCTGGCTCCGTCCTCCTGACATTGGCCCTTTCCATATTTACAAACATTCCTGAGGTCCCCCCTCAGGCTCCTCCTCTCCAAGAGCCCCAGTTCCCTCAGCCTCTCCTCAGCAGGGAGATGCTCCACTCCCTTCATAAGCTCAGTGGCTCTGTGCTGGACTCTCTCCCGTAGTTCCCTTCTACAAGCTCCTCGACCAGCGTAAATTCAAAGTAAAATAAACATTTAAGGAAGCTGGTCCAAGTAATTAACTATACAGCACACGTACTAAACAAACTAAAGAACTACCAATGTGGCAAGGTCATTGCAGCCAATTTAACACTAAACAACCTGACAGAGTTTATAAAGTGTCGGCCAAGTGGGACAAACACTCCAGAGTTTGTCAGGCTGATCAGCGGAGACAACGAATGGGCAAGTTGCTGCTATTGCCTCAATGCAATGTCATTTGATTTAGAATTTCAAAACCAATTTTTCAAGCATGCTCAGTCTTGCTTCAGCAACTTCAACAGCAGCTGCAGAAGTACTATACAGTCTCGAAACATAAAGGAGAGACTTTCTCTGGCTGCACAGCCACCGTTGTACTTCAAGTCTTCAAAGCTCTGATGTCATTCCGCATTTCACCGATGAAAGCACGTGAATTACGTGTCCCCAAAATAAAGTCTGAACTCTACAAACAAATACACCACTGTCACAAGCTCCTCTAGCCTCTCTCTGTCTTACAATATTTACTCCTTTTCTGGAAAAAAAGACTACTAGGACAAAAAGATGGGAGGTCAGCATTTCAGAGACACTTGGTGTTCTATCAAAACTATACAACATTACCCAAACCACCATAATGAGGGGTCTATCAGCTCCAATAATTGTATTACTTTCTAAAGTGGAGCATTTTTTTTTTTTTAGTAACCACTTCCAAGCTGACTGAGGCTTTTTTTCCCCTGTTAGAAGGGAGGCCCCTTCATTTTAATTGCAGAAAAAAATTTTAACAACCCAGAAAAAAACCCTGGAAAACACAAAATACTAACTTCTAAAAAAAAGTCTTCACTTTAAAAGCCATGTGACCTAAGTTTTTTGAAAGTATAGTTTAATAATGCGGTAGGAAAGAAATTACATCAGTAACACTAGGTATACAGCTGTACCATATTAATACTATTTTAAAAAATCTAACAAAGTTATAGTATTTATATTAGAAATAACGAATTTATTTAGTTTTAAAATATTGAAGGACAGAAACATCCTGGCCAAAATGCAGGAGCACAATTGTTGACACAAAGCTCGAGTCCTGAAACTCGCCCGACAAGAATGGCGAGTTAGAACTCCGGTGCCTGTGGAGCAAAGCACCACTTCTGGGAATAACCGCACATTCCTTGTTTTGGGACAGAGAGAGCTGGTTTTTACTGCTTCTGGTCTTAAAACTAAGCGTGTTCATATTTACTGGACTGGGATTTGCAACAGTCAACAAGTGGGAGTAGTTGTGTTTTACTTGTCCTAGGGTCTGAGGACTGAGCGTAACATTAAAGGGTGTGAGTTTTGGAATTCCTGGGTTTCTTTTTAAAACTAGCCCTGGCTTTTCAGGTCACCCTCCCTCACTCAGCAAAATGAAAAGTTAATACAATCACAATAAATGTGATTTCTGCTCCAACATCCTCACACGTCACTTACCCATTTTGTATTAACAGATCTACCGAAGTCCTTGTGTTTCCCAAAGTTACACTATGGTGCTGATTAACTTTTTCTACCGCTGTCTACCCAAAATGTAAAACTGAGATAAAAAGAAAGGCTGCAATCCCCGCCTCCAAAACAACACCACAATAAATGCAAACACTGAAGCAGTAAGACTTGTCTTTACCTGCAAAAAGAAAGGTCTGGAAAACAAAAAGTGCTCAGCAAAGGCAGCAGAAGACCAAACACAACGGGCCATTGAAATACTAAAATCGAAACTCCCAGTGAAGTGGCAGCCAAGTGAAATCAAAGATCACAAGGAAAGCTTTCTCGTTAATCAGAAGCAAGGTGGAATCTCTTTCCAAGCAGAACTGCACGCAGTAATCTAAAACAGCACCAGCAGACAGAAGACTGCATCCTTCGACAAAACTTCAGCCTTTCAGGTAACTGCTTGCAAACTCAACGTGCTCCAAAGATGGGTTTTGCTGTGGCCCGAATGAAGATTCTAATTAAATTAAAAAATATAAAACCACTCACAGCCTACAAGTTTAGCACAGATTAGAATACTGCAACAAGATCCCCCCCCTTTAAGTGTCTTTTTAAAGCCTGCCAAAACCATTAGTTAGAAGGATAATCTAAATAAAGCCATTGTTAAAAAATAAAATAAATAAATAAAACATCATACCATGGCTGGAACAGCTAAGGAACCGGTCAGGGAGGAAGGATTATTTCCTGGCACAGTAATGTAGCAATAGACTGAGTCCTCTCTCTCTTTTTATTATTATATTAAGCCTTCACAATGTTTTGCTAAAATAAAACCGAGGTTTGTAGCTCATCTGTTTAACAGATGAACAGCTGTATGGAGCAGCAGCACTTTTTTCCTAGGTGTACTGGGGAAAAAAAAAAAAAAAAAAAAGTAAAAGCACACTGAGGAAGGAAAAGGAACTAAAGTCCAAATTCCATTTCTGTTCACCTACCGGGTCACCTCGCCAAACCTGATACCTGAGCCTAATTATGCAGGTGCAAGTCAGGATTCAGCTGCATGGAAGGCAACTGAATTAACCAGCGTAAGCAAGATCACTATCAGCCTACCCGAGCAAGACTGTACTGGAGCAGATCTGGGCTGGCCATGTAATTTAATTCACCACTGATTCTGGATAAGCCCCAGACCTTCAGAATAACGACAGTGCCATCAGAGACAACGCTCGGTGTCAGTTACAGAATTCAGGTCGCGTCCAGTTTGTCTGAAGAGATGAAACACAAACGCCAGGTACCTTCCAGCTTCAACCGTGGTCCACAGCTCTCATGCCATGACACTCTTGCAATTATTTTGGCTTATACACAAGTACTTGAACGTGGAAAGACCCACCAGATTTCATTAGATAGAAACTTCTTCCTCTTCACTTGAATAAAACAAAGCTCTAACCGCTACGCTACTATTGAAGCTCTAGACCACACTACTATCTGTTGAGCTTCACCTTGAAACGCACTGGCACAGTTAAGTCATTTTGAAAGAGTAATTTACTCATGATAGTAACTTGTCAGAAAATGGAGAAGCACGGTGGACTGAATACACAGCAGATCAGAAACTAAAATAATCATGCAGTACGAGTTCACATCTGCAAACTCATGTGAACTAAATAATGAAGTGGTGTTCTCCGTACTCAAAATGTTTCAGGCTGTTAACTTGAAACTGCTCATAACCAGTTTTAGGACTTTGGCAGTTAAAACAACAATAGCAGCCACTGAAGTTTTGATACCTTTGATGATGAAAAGCATTATGATTAGCATCTCGTGCCTACTTGCTCCAATTGCCTGAGACTGAAGTTTTATTTTACAAGTTCTACGCCAGAAGTCTCCTCACTGTTAATCACATCCATTACCCTTGAGGTTGGACTCTCAATTTCACCAGCATTAACTTGGTATGAAAACTGGGCCAAGCAAGGAAAAGTTCATGTTCTTCCAATACCACATTGCCACTCTGGTGCAAGCAAGAGAGAGAGAAGGCAGCAGCTGCTGTCCTCAAACCAGCAGGCTAAGGAAAAAGAACAAGCCACAGATACAATCACAGACAAAGCTACAGAAAGCAACACAAGAATCCTAAGTGTACCACATCAGAAAGTCAGCCTAATTACAAAACTTAAGACACAGCTCCCTGAACCTATTAGAAAACTCCTGTGATTAAATTTGTTTTTCTCGAGCGAGTGAGAAAAGTCGACTCGTGGAAAAACCTCTGTCAGCAGGTTTGAAGCAAAGAAGGGTGCAGGGCATGTGGAAAGTGTCCGGTCAGCAGGTACGGAGCAAGGAAGGGTGCAGGGCTGCACAAGTCGGGTCTGGGGAGTGGGGGCTACGTCTGTGTACCGGTCAGGGAGTTGAGAGGGTGTAGGCATCACTCTCAGCAAGCAGTAAATACGACATCAGCTCAGAGCCTCTGGAAACAGCCTTCGGTGGAAATCCAACATTAGGGCACGAGGCAGTACTATTCGGTACAGCTTAGGAGGCATCTCTCTAGTATAATCATCTGCAGTTTTATAAAAGTTGGAGGTGGCTGCTGTAGAGAGATGCTGTTCAATTAACAACTTCAAGTATTCTCTCTCCGCTTACTTTTAAAAAGGACAACATTTAGAGAACAAATACCATTACAGCCAGTAACAGCAAGACAATACCAATAGCTTGTACTGGTCTACACTTGTATTTCTAGCAACTCATCTAGCAACCAAAACCTTACAGACATAAGGAAAAGGTCTATTAAAATAGGGAATTCTAAAGCAGTTACGGAGTCTTCCCTTCAAATTTTTCATTTAGAAAAGCAGTTCAGGTGCAAGTAGAAAAGTTTGTCTCTTAAGAGCAACTTTGTAGATGTAAACTCACCGTGTCCAACAACCGCGAGATCGTAACCGCACTTCCACTTGGATTTACGATACATAATCAAAAGCCACGCTCGCAGAGGGATAAACGACCTGTTGATGATGGTGGCTGTCAACAATGTGCTCAGATCAGTTAGTTGCTAGTGCAGACAGGACAACATTTTTCAGCACTGCGAGAGAAAGCCAGAGCGAGACCATATGGTTAAGCCCCATCCACATTCTAGCATCAGCAATTGACAACTGTCAGCTGGGAGAGGCAGAGGTGGGAAGTCTACTTGTTACTCACATCCACTGTAAAGAAGGGTTTCTTAGAGCTTTGTTGATGTTGGCTCAGTGTCTACTGAAATAAATGCATTTTGAGAAAAGCGTGAATAACACGGGCTTGGAAGACAGCATATCCTCTTGTGTCCAGTCAGTATGCCTAGTACAGAGCAACTCAAATACTCAGTTGTTCAAAATTATTCAAGGAATTCAGTTACCAGTCTGCTGGTTTCAGCACACTCGAGATTTACTGAAACTTAAGAGCATGTTCTGGAATTATACTGGGTAAGGCTGCTTTACATCTACAGAAGACTGGCAGTTGCAGGTAAGCATCAGACAAGTATCGTCAGCAGACACCCCGGCTGTACGCTATTCGAGACCATGCGAAATAAAGGGATGGAAGCGCTGGCTTCGTTCCAAACGACGTGGAGTAGGGAGGGCCAGACCAGATGATTTCCAGCGTTCTCTTCCAAAATAAATTCTCCTCTTCATTGACAGACCTGGCTGCTAGCGCAGAGGCACGAGCTTTCCAGGCAAACACTTCTAGCAGCGCTGCATGGCTCAACTGTTATTTATCACCTAGTCTCACGGCCTGCATTGAGTTGTTACCACTAACATACAGCAGGAGCACATTCTGTAGCTGAACCATTTTAAGGCAGCACAGAGGACCTCTGCCTGCAAAAGCAGCAGCCCCGCCGGCTGCCCCGCGTGTAGACGGCACAGGGTTTTTGCACGACCACGGCATCCACAGATGTACGCCCCCGATCTGCTCCTCGACTGGAGTTCCTCGGTTCCGCGCGTGCATCTGAACACAGAACAGGAACAGAGAGCTGGGAGCGCCTTTCATAGAGGAGACTTTGTGTTCATTTCCAAAGAAGGAAAAAAAAAAGGAGAAAAAAATACATATTTTTATATTCATGGACTAATTAATACTGAGAGGCCAGGAAATAGGGTTTGTTCCTGAGCAGTACTTACAAGCCGTGTTTAATCTTGGAAAACAAGGGAACATACTACTCCTATTCTTAACTTCAGAGCTAATTTTGCTTTCTTCATACTTGTTCTTCTACTCAACTTATTTTGTTCCTTTAGGTAACAAAAGCTACATTCATCAGCAAAAGACAGCTTAGTAGAGCAATAATCTTATTAGCATGCATATTGAGTTAATACTAAGCTTATATGAAGGATGTATGAAAATTAAGCTTGAAAACAAGCACAGTAGCAGCAATAAGCTAAAAATTTCCAATTCTGTCTCAGCTACAAAAGCACGCTTGGAACAATCTTTTCCTCTGTCTTCATCAGGTTTAGCTTTTTCCTGTACATTTCTCCACAGGATAATTTTTCTATTACAGTATTTGCTATGCTTAGGAGTCTGGGACTTGGGACAACTCGAGAGGCGAAAGGATGACGAGCACCGTTAGTCTACTCCGTTCTGGGGCACGATGTAGCACTAATTCTTCCTACAAGGAATGACACCAAGATAAAAACTTCCAAAACGCTTTCAGGAGGCAAAAGTGAGGCACAATATATCTGCCAACATTAATGCAAATGACTTCCATAACCAGTTGCTACAATAAAACTTGGGCTATACTAATATTAACGCATCTTAGGGTCCAGTTGTAAAAACTCTTTCACCAATAAATCTTCCAAATTTGGTTGCGTGCTGGGAAAGCAACTTCTCGCACTGCTTGGCAAAGGTAAACTGCAGAAATTGGACAGGCTCCAACAGGGACTCCAGCACGTGTGGCTAAGCTGGACTGAGAAGACACAAAATAGAGTCTTCAGAGATTGTGAGATAGTATCTGAAGATTGCTGAAGCTTAAAAGTAACGCTTCCAAAGACTGATCACCATCCTTAAGACTGAGTAAAGTCTGAACTATAAACTATGGCTGAGGGCTGGACAACTCAAGTTAGACTTAAAACCACACTCAATCCTTTGACCTAAGAATTAAGCCTAACAAAAAGCACTCAGTGTCACGGTTAAGCCTACAGCGAAGACTAAACAGGAGTTCCCACATCCTTCAATTGGAATAACGACTATTAATATGGAACGTACAACTCCTCGGTATTTCAAGTCTCTGTATCAAGAGACACCTCTCTGCTCCACTTCGATTCACATCTTTGAAGAGCAGAGCAACTTTACTCCAGCAACACCAGCAGAAAGCAGAGCTGCAAAGCAGAAACCAAAACAGACCGTCGTTTAATAAAAGGAGGCTCAGCAGGAGGAGTAAAATAGGGGGAAAACCCAGGCTCTGCCGAGTGCTGTGCTCTTCCACACCAGCACAATGGAAGGGAATCCTGCTCTGCTCCGAGGGCTGAGAGCCACCTGGCCAGAAGCCATGCTTGTACACAGCTACTTGGCCCTCAGGGTTGAAAATAAAAGACCAACAGCCAAAATATGAGGCCAGTACACACAGTTGTCAGGCAGGGATCAGCAAATCTGACGACCGAAGCATTATGAACGCTCCAGCCCATGTTTGTTGGCTGTTTTGTGCTGCACCCTATTCTTTCCTTCGGTTATTTCCTTCCTGTCTTTGTCCACGTACCGTAACTCCTACTTGTGCTTTCTCTCTCTCCCCTACCTCTTCCCTTTTTTGTCTCTTCAGGGTGCAAGCTTCTGTTCATACAGCACACAAGCACTGCAAAACGAAAGTTCACAATTTTTGGTATGTTTAGTTGATTGTAACAGTCCTTTCCCATCTCAGTCTTTTTTTCATAAAACTCAAGTTCTTTGAGAGACAGTTGATGGACTCTGTTCATAACACTATCCTTAGCCACAGCTCACCAATAACGCAGTGTGCTGATTTAGCTTCTATAAATGGAGAGTTTGGCCACTGCAGAGGTGGCTGATCTACAGCTCTCACTCACGTCAACAGTCCCCTAGCCACACAAATAAAGGCTGTCAAAAGCCTTCCCCAAATTCCCGCAGGGAAAAGAAATTAAAATGACAGCGGATTGGATGGAACAGTTCTAAGAAAAATCAATAATGGTAGCTGTAAAATCTAAAATTAAAGTAAGTCTGGTTTCGGTGTTTTCAGTACACACAGTACATTAAAATTTGGCCTAAGCCCAACGGAACATGAAGTACTTGTGGACAATGTCTGCCAAGAGCTAGAAATATAGCACTTGTTCTTTAAAGAACAAACAGGGAGCCTCAGACCATTTCTACTTTATGCATCTGAAAAAAAAAAATTAAATCAAGGTGATCTTTCTGAGGGAACATTTGTATTAAATCTAACTGGCGTGCTTTGTGCAACACCGAACTGAGCGTATGCCGACTGGCAGGGAATCAGTATTTGTCATTTTATAATCCATTCCGCTCACGACAAAGGTTGCAAAGCAGATGTTATACCTCCCTGTCTTCCAAATCACTGTGCTTTCCTCCTCAGCACCAGGCTCGTGCCTCAGACAAGCTCTGTACCTGGCCATGCTGACACTTCTAAACATCTGACACAGTGAAAGCAGAAGAAATGGGAAGCATGAACCCAGGGAACTCACACTGCACTACCCACTTTTTCACCCACCTTCACATTTGGTGGTATTTGGTTAGTTTACATATCTCAGAGCAGAGCAAGGTTTGATTAGCAACCAAATGCTAATTTACATTTCTGTAGCAGCCGTCAAACATGAGCAATTTAAGCATCAACACACTTGTGACTTCTTTACCTTTATTAAAACAAGGACCAAAAAAAAAAGGGGGGGGGGAGGCAAGTCTAACACTCATCTGGGGCTTTGGAGACATCATCCCAGCAGCCAGGTTCCTCCACCTGCCATCTCCCATACGCTGAGCTCCTAGGTGGACAGAAGAGTGGAGTGCAATTCTAGCTTGCTTAGATTTTCTGCTGTTAGATGTGGGAGGGTTTACACGTTCTTCCAAACATCTCCCAGGGATTTGGGAGGGAATACGCTCCTCCTGCCTTTAAGGCCAGTGCAAGGTGCCGGCACAGAAGCATCACAGCCCCAGCCCTGCCTTGGGAAACTGAAAAGCAAGAGAAAATAGGTGATGCTGCTACACTTGCCATCTGCCTAGACAAGGCAAGAAACTTCTGGTGCTGTCTCACTCCTCACGTAAGCCAAGCACTACCCAGATTTTGAAAGCTGCTACTTCTTGATGGCTGTTTTGAAACATACACTAAAATGGCCAGATAAATCTGACTGTTAATCCTCCTCGTTAAGAGCTATAAAGTACTAGCAGTATGCCTACAATACTTGCTATTGTGGACTTTAAGAGACTGAGAGGCTGAGCTACATGCTTACTGACACAATAAAGCAGCTTTTCACTTGTCCCTGTGGCTGGTCCCTCTTGGCTTTAAGGCAAAGGTTAACCCTCCCCTCATCTTTTGATCATGCTCCCATCTTTGCTCCTCTTTAGACACTGCCAACTTGAACCAGCTCCTCCCCAAAGGAATGGTGAAAGATTGCAGGAAAAACGCTTGTAACGCTTTCCTTCTAGAGGCAGCAGTTTCGCTTGCTAGCTATGTGGATCCCAGAAAAGTAAAATATGAATAGTTATTTCAATGAGGAAAAAAAAAAATTGAAATACTATATATACAGGCACAGAAACTCAAAACCAGTTGCTGCATCTAAGTAACACGTGGCTTAGAAGTGGTAAGATCCCACATTTTACTATAGCATCCTGGCCTCTCTCAGACAAGGACCTACCTATGTTCACATCTGCTCCTCAGAAAACCTCTGACAAAGCTAATACGCTGCCCACAGCAATGACTATAAAAATACACACACATGCAAGAAAGAAAAGGACAGGATAAAAACAAAAGCATTGTATCTGTTTGCATAATCAAGCCGAGTTCCTCAACTTCAGCAGGTGGCTGATCGCCTCAACAGAATAATGTACCACTTCTTTAAAAAACAATAGCAAAGAAGAAATCAAAACAACAAAAAAAATCCACACCCAGCTGCTACCCTCCCCATGGCACACTCCAGCCCACTGCAACAACTCCGAGTACAGAAACCTCAACCAACAGGCAACAAGCTGACGCTGCACCAAAAGAGAAAGCTCCGCTGGAATATTTCACATCCACCACACACAGCACCAAATAAATGCTCAAACAATTGATGTGGGCTATCAGCAGCATAGTAATTACCTTAACTAAAAAAAAAAATAACCAATCAAAGAACAAGGATCCACCCACCACAGGAATCAAGAGGAGATGACTTGCCTGTGAAAGTCACCTAAGCACAAAGGGATGATCAACTGTCTTCCGACTAATACGCATTACAATATAATATGACTTAAATTTGGTCTGCTAATCCCAAGGTATGCAGTGCAGTCATATATATATGGGTTTTATATATACACATATATAAGCTGTATATATAAAAACATACCTAATGGTTTAACTCTTGAGAGGAGCAGGGACAGCAGGTAGGAGCAGGAAGCAATCCTTCTCTAAAGCGTCAGCACTACCATCACAAAATTACCTCAACGTTATCACACAAGAAAAATGACAAATGAAACACCCTAAGAGCTTACTTTTGGGCCTTCTGCTTCTCTGCACTACCTACAGGAAAAACTGAAAGAAAAAAAAGAATAACAAAGAACAAGTTTAGATCTTTTCCCTGTTAAAAAGCAGTTCTTACTAATTACCTGCGTCAGTTTCTGGGAATTTGAGGTGAATCTCTCCCGGATTTTACTGAAGGTACATGAAATAAATATCCCTCTAGCACATAATAGCAGGTATTGAACTTAGCTGTTACCATGATGGCTTGTTTCACAGTCTGACTAATATTTTTCCCCATCTAACTATTCAACTTCTAATCATCACTTTCGAGGCTAAAACTATTGCACCATTACAATGCCAATTAAGCAGAATCTATACCCGATATGAGAACAAGCTGGAAACATTTTCTGAGTAAAAATAGAGATGGTCTTCACGTGTGGCTTGAATTCATTCTCTTAAAGCAGAAAAAAAGGACAAGAGAGTAAGTCACTTGAGTACACCAAATTTAGGTTAGACATCGGGAAAAAATTCTTTCCTGTGAGGGTGGTGAGATGCTGGAACTGGTTGCTCAGGGAAATCGTGGCTGTCCCATCCCTGGAAGTTTTGAAGGCCAGGCTGGATGGGGCTCTGGGCAACCTGCTCTAGTGGAAGGTGTCCCTGTCTATGCAGGGCGGGTGGAACTAGATGATCTTGAAGGTCCCATGCAACCCTAGCCATTCTATGATTCTATAAAGCCATGAACAAGAGTACAGCAAGCGATATTGCTGGTCTTCTCCAGCCCAGCTCTACCAGCCTCGTCTCTGTTGGCCACTCAAGCCTACATTGTGTCCTGGGGCTAAGATTGGGCCACCCCACCACTCAAGCACAGAAGACAGCTTGTACTAGAGCATACCTGGAAAAACATCCCCTAGGAAGCTGTGTGTGGACAGCCAACGTTCCCATGCCACTTGTGGGCGCCGTACAGGTTTTTAGGGAGTTCTGAAAGCAGCATTCCTACACCTGAAACTGAATTACCATCAGAGTGTGATCATGAAGATGGAAATAGCAGTATTGACTTTCAGTCCACAACTTTGGTTTCCCCATGCACAAACAGCCAACAACTCTGGTTTCCTACACGAGGAACTCTTCTCAGAAGATTCTGACATCATTAGTAGCACGTTACATTTTCTTTTCTCAACTCAAAATCAAGCACTTACCCAGCAGAAAGGAGCCAGATCCAAGAGGTAGCAGATACCCCACCTGCAACATTAGCTAATGCACTCTTTAATAAAAGTTCAAAGTCATCTTCCACTAGCCTTGAAATACAACAGCGAACTCCAACACCTACACGCATTATTTTTTTTCCATGTTAAGCATTCCTCAGAGTATTTAAAGTGGCAAAAGGGAAAATCAAACCAAGCCAAACAAAGGAAAAACAGATTGGTGGGAAATGGCAGAACTGACATTTTTAGAGTTAGCAGCTTATCCCAGGAAGTGCCCTGAAGAAGGGAAATGAGTAACAAGTTCTTTAAAGGAAGCAAATGACTTTATAGCAAGGCTCCACGCGTGACGCGTTCTGGGGTTTTCCCCCTGATCTCATACCAAATAAACAGTTCAGCAGAAGAAAAGTTAACTACAAACACAGGAAACCCTAAGCCCCATTTTGCTCCTAGTTTAATGTTTAGTACAGCATCCCAATGGACTTACTGGGGCCATCTGTGCAGAGGTACACTAGCTGCCATACCTAAAGCCCACAGTCCCACCTAGGTGCTTCACGTGCTGCTCCGGCCCTCGCTGATCACTTCTTGGACAAAGATGACCAGCTGGACAGAAGTATTTCAAGCCAGATCTAACCCAGAGATGCCAGTTTGGTTGCCCTGACCCAAAGAACAATTTAAGAGGTTCACGTTGTTGACTCAGGTCAAAAGGGGTTACCAACCTAGAGGACAAGCTGGCAGAAAGGAGGGAGGAATTAACTCAACAGCTGCTACTTTCCAGTTGCTCCTTACTCTGTTCAGACAAACCAGCAGATGATTAAGCAGGAGCACCGAAGAGGCAGGGCAGGACAGGGTGAGATGTTCAAATCAGATCACTAAGTTTGCTCTCACCGTGCCTCCAGAGACCGCTGCAGGCCTTGAGATCTTACCATGCCAACGGCAAACCTTCACAGTTTTAACAGAAAACCAATCAGCCTCTTCACATTTGATCTCTATCCCCCACCTTGCCCTTGAAGTAAGGCAAAGAGGTACCCCAGCTCAGGAAAGAGTATTTTTCAGTGTTTGTAATAAGCCCAGAGAGTCCTACAGCTGCACAAACACTGCATACTCAAAGTACACGCAGCTACACCTTTTTGGCTAAGCAGTGGCAGGCGGTTTGTTTATTGTGTTTTCTGGGTTTGGGAGTTTTGGTTGGGTTTTGTTGGTTTTTTTTTCCTTCCATCTTCTCTTGAAGTCCTACCTCCAAAGTAAGACTCTTGAAGGGATCTTCAGGAATCTTACTCAACCAACTTGCTCCAATCCTGTACGATGCGAGCATCTACAAAATATTTTTTGTTATAACCTAACAATCCACAAAATCTCACGCTCTAGTAGCTGTTATCGGCTATCCAAATAATAACAACAAAAATATTCTGTAGATCACTTCTGGTTTAAGTCTATTTAACCTCAGCTTTTTCCTACCTTCCTCGCTGTCCGTTTTTGTGCTACGCTAGACTTGCCTCAGCCGCTTTAGCAAATGTTCCAGACCCACAAACGGAAACGCAGCGTTTAGCGACAAAAGCTATTCTGCCAAAACCACCGTGCTTATCTCCCTGAATACTAAATATGTAAACTAGCAGGCTGACAAAAGCACTCCATCAGCAAAAGCTTGCCTACAACTGGGACCTGGATTAACTTTTGTCAATTAGATGGAGCTGTTGCTCCCCCCATCACGCAGATGCCCACCCTATCTAAAATAGCCAGCCCAGCACACCTCTGGTCCAAATATCTGTGTCTCCCAAAAGCAACGCTTTTCTCCCTTCACATTTAGGCAATTAATCTGCCACAAACAGGGTAGGCACAGAAAAACATCTTTGTCACAGCTGTACAACCAACATCAAGGGAGCTCAAGAGCGTTCCAAGCCATACCCAACCCAAAGTCTTCCGTAACGTAAGTCTACTGGTGAACAAGGAAAGTACCGCAGGGTGAGCGTGAATCAAATGAACCCTCTTCCCAACAGGAATATAATTACGGGACCAGAGTAAGAGGTTTTGATCGCTCCTACTCTGACAACTGCCATGTACCTTCAATTAGAAGCGCAAAATTACAGGACACTCCCGATCCTGAAACTACAGCCAGAAGTCCACTCACTGCAAGGTTCAGTCCACTCCGTTCTCCGGTATAGGAGCTTGGAGCCCCAAATTCAGCAGTCATATAAGGGGGTACCATAGGTCGCAGCCAAGCCACTAAGGTTGACTTCAACGGCATGGCTTAAGAAACAAGGTCAGCAGATTAACATTTGTTACCTATTCATGAACCGAACTGTGCTCCTGCATGGCAGGGACCGGAGGATACCATCAATCTTTAACTAGGACGAGAGGAAATGGCCACAAGTTGTGCCGGGGAGGTTTACATTGAATATCAGGAAGAAATTCTTTCCTGAGAGAGTGGTTAGGCACTGGAACTGGCTGCCCAGGGGGGTAGTGGAGTCACCAGACCCGGAAGTGTTTAAAAAACAAGTAGATGTAGCACTTGAGGCTATGGTCTAGGGGTTAGGGATGCTGGGATGAAGGCTGGACTAGAAGATCCTAGAGGTCCTTTCCAACCATAGTGATTCTATGATAAATTCTTCCACCCAGGCACTGCTTTCAGTCTGAATCAAAGAAGCTGCTGACTAGTTCACCGTTGAGCCCACGTCCTGCAACGCTGCCTCGCAGCATTTACACCTAGTATGCCAGCCACGAGACGTTGCTGGAGCAAGACCGGTATTGACGACCACCTACCCTTCGGCACCGGGTGCCAGCAGAGGACAACAGACTTGTCCTGCAGAGCCTGTAGTTTCCAGTCAACTATTTGACATCCATTCAGAACTACAGGTTTATTCCAGAAAGGTCACTTTGAGCAGCTAGCAACATTTGGTGCTCCAAAGCACGTGACATGGGTCAGCAAAAGAAGTCCGTGGCATAGGTAGCCCAGAAGCCACGCGTTCACTTGTGCAAGGCACTGAAGCATCTCCTCCTACTTGAAGCAAGATCTCCTTTTCAAATCAATATAAATG
The DNA here is from genome assembly GCA_013396935.1 of Baryphthengus martii. Classification (NCBI taxonomy): domain Eukaryota; kingdom Metazoa; phylum Chordata; class Aves; order Coraciiformes; family Momotidae; genus Baryphthengus; species Baryphthengus martii. The sequence goes on along the minus strand of VWZK01004994.1, from coordinate 26,664 downwards.
TAGGATACTTGGAAAAGAACATATCCACGGTGCAAGGCTGTAATTTTCCTGCAAATCAAGTTACTGTCAATAGACTTACTGCTTTCAGGAGAAAGTAACAACAGGATAGAACTGGCCATTTTTATTTATTTTTTTTTTAAGTTTAAGGATGATTTCTAGAATGCTGAAGAGCTTTCACCTTTTTTAACCTGGAAGGCAGGTTTTCAAATGCATCCATTCAAAAATGGGGGAGTTGGACTAGATGACCACCTCTGAAGGTCTCTTCCAACCTGGTCAATTCTATGATTCTATGATTTTAAACCAGAAACACTTACAATTGCTTGTGACTACTACTTGCCACATCCACTACAAAAGGTGAAGGCCACGAAGAACACGCCACGACTTTACCATATTATCCCAGCCCACCCCCAGCTGTTCACTGGAGAGTCTACAACAGCAGAGGGAAATCCACCCTGCAGGCTGCCTACGGCTTCCTGGGAGACACAGTCACCTGCGCTTCGCCCAAGTCACACGAGTTGCGCCTCCCGCGATCGGAACTAAATTGCTGGTTTATCTTCTTCCCCGTGAATCTTTCTATCCAGGGAGACTAATTATTAACTTCAGTACAACCGGGGGGCTACGGTAGGAGCGTGAGCTTTACTGGTGCATCCTGTTAACCAGGAGATTGAAAGGAAACAGAAAGCAGACCAGCTGGAAACACGCTTACTTTTTTTCCACCGAAACGCTCTCAGCAGCATTTAGCGGCGCTCGACCTACTTCCCACACCATCTCTTTGCTGTCACTTCCTCTGACAGTTTGTCAGCACGCTTGTGAATCTGGAGAATAAGGAACAAACGTTTGGGAAGCAAAAGAGATGGACTTTTTCCCTCTTGATGCCACCTACAGTCAAAACTTTCGCGATTCTAACCAGCGAGGCAGGCACTGACCAGCTAGCAACAAGTACCTCCAATCCCTGGCATCCTGCAGGAATTCCTACTCAACTGTGTAATTTCTTTCACAAGTATGCACTTAAAGGTGACTTTGATTTCTCGTGAAACACCCCTCATTCTTCCTTTTTTTTAGCTCAGGGCACGGATTAGCATCTACAAACAGCTTTGGGTTTTCTGCTCTCCTATATTCCTGTCTGAGAAGACATTTTATGTAGAACTCTACTTGTAATTAGCTCCTTCCAAATGAGTAAGAGTCTTAAATACCGCTGGCTCCAAGCAGACGATGCGCTATTTTACGTCTACGAACCCGCAGACGCTAGCTATAAATCCTGACCTGAAAGGATCCTGTTTTCCACGCCGAGTTTCTCAATGGAAACCAGTATTGACATCAAAACAGTTGCAGCAGACTTGAGGCTAATATCCAAGTTCTGCCTCAACTTCAACTTGAACTCAGCGGTTCCTCAAAATCCTCGTTTCCAAGATGACCGGCCGCACGGTGCGAAATACGCTCCAGTATTTAGTAACAACGGAAACATTCACCAGGCACGCTTCACAAGGCTACACTCAGCGTAAGGTTAGGTGCTCCTGCAAGTTTAATTCATTTGAAACAGGAGATGTTCAGGCTTAAAGTACCCAGCAGGTGCCTATAGACAACTCAAAACACATTCCTAAAGCTTCCCGCCTGGCCATTCATACAACTTCAAAGAGACTTAGGACCCTAATCTTAGGAGGCACTAAAAGGGAAATTTTCTACAAATCGGGCTTTTTGGGTTTTTTTTGGGGGTGGGGGAAGGGAGAGGCGAGGTGGAAGTGTCCTGTGCAGATGTCTGAACTCTGGGACTACATTACTCACTCCGAAATCGTCGGCCTAAAACATTACAAAGCCACACGGACCGCACGACAACACATGCCAACGAGAATCTGGGTAGCTTGTTCAAGCTGAAGCTTTCATCTCCGCTAACCTACCGGCGCCTTTCGGCTTCAAAAGCGACAGAAGGATGTTTCATCAACAGGTCATGGGGTTGCTTCATAACAACAAAAAAAAAAACCACCAACACGAAACGCTGCTGAACAGAAACCGGAAAAGGCCTTTTTTCCCCCCCAGCTCTTCCCCCACCCCCCCAAGCGCATTCAAAATGGAAAAAAAATCCCAAACCCATCGCCCTTCGGATGTGAAACGGAAGGTTTTTGTCATTTTACTCGCCAAGCGGCGCGTTTTCGAGGCAGAGGAGTCCCAGCGAAAACAGATGGGTGGCCTTGAAAAGGTAAGGCCAGAAACACGAGGTTACAGCCAGACCGCTTTTCGCTTCTAGAAGCTGCATTTTGCAGAGGTGAAGGAGCTGCTGCAGTTTTTGAGGGGGCAGTCAAAACAAAAACCGAGAGGGGGAAGAAAAAACAAGAAAATAAAAAAGGAAACAAGCTTTCAGTATAAAAACGTAATCCTTTTAAATATCCTCTTTAAGAGGCAAAAATTATTCGGGTGAAAACACAATTGCTCCGCCTCTCCCCTGCCTTTGAAAAAATTTCATTTACAGGCAGAAATGTTCCCCTGTTATTAGCTCTTCTTGCAACCGCATTATTTAACTACGTGGGGAGGGAAAAAAAAAAAAAAGAAAAGGAAAAAAGGGTGAAAAACCCGACGAAAGTTGTGCTGGATGGCAGTCTGCTCACAAAAGAGCCCAGGCAGAAGATACTGGAAAGAAACCTCGTAATTCCCTCAAGAAGCTTAAAATTAAACAGGCATAACTTACCTACCGGCTAGCTGGTTTTAATCCAAAGTAAAATAATATCAAATTTGGAAAAGCGAGGGGAAAAAAAAAAAAAAAAAGGCGAGCTTTTCCACAAGATTTTGCGGGTTACCAGCAGCAAAACAAAATCCCCCTTTGTTTTGTTTTCCCTCGCCTGCGTGGTGCTCTCATTCAACGCTCCTCCAGCACAGGAGGAGCTGCGATAAATGGACTTTCAGGGGGGGACTCTTCCCTCGACCAACAAAAAAAAATAAAATCTACCACCACCGCCGCCAAAAAAACCCACCCTCCGAATTCAGCAAAACCTCAGAGTGCCAATACGGAAAGGCTTTTTAGTTTGGGTTATTTGTTGTTATTTTTGGAAGTGTTTTTTTGCCGAGGGCCGGCGGCTCGGCAACCGCTCCATGACAAAGAGCTTCCCCAGCACATCCAGCCCCACGCAGGGACTCGGGCAACTCCGGGTGGGTGGAAAGCGAAAAANCTTCAGTGACAAAATATCATCCCTTTGTGCCATCTTTAAAAAGAAAGGAACTTCCCATATGCAGCTGCTTAAGTGGGGAAAAAAAAAAAAAAAAGGACAACATACTCTTCAAATACAAGAGAAAAAAATAAAAAAAATAGAGAATTCTTTTTAAAAATCGACAAAAAGGCAGCCCTGCCGAGACGCCACACAAAGCGCACTGGAAGGAAGGGGGCTGAGGGGTGTGGG